>CM053786.1:722325494-722340494 GCA_028749045.1 Cupressus sempervirens | reverse complement strand
ATTTTGTTCTAAGCCCTATTTTGTGTGTGTGGTTGTGCTGATTTGTTTTTAGGTTCGAGACATCTTTGATTTCGGACCTAGAAGAATACTGGCTGCTTATATTTAAAATTAATGAATAATTTGAATTTATTTTATTGCTATTGTTATACTTTTAATAAGACTATCGTTATGTTGTATACTCTGATGTAATAACTTTGGTAATATACATTGTTGATTATGAGTACTTTACTCTATCTGTTGTGTAAAGGATAATTTGTAATAGGATTATTTTTATAAATTAAAAAAAAATGCTTCGGGATTTAATCTCTTTTGTATGATTGATTTTATTTGTATGGTTATGTGTTGGTTAGAGTATTACATTTCAAATGTCAAATATTTGATTTAAAATCAATTTTTAAAAATTAAATTACATCAAATTTTCAATAATCATGATTAATGACATGTTTCTATTATAATATTTATAAATTCAAATTTGTTTTTTTGCTAAAATCTTGACTTCTTTAATTATGAAGATATGTTTCTAGTATAAATTTGACAAAATTCAGCTTCTCTTATTTCTTAAAAAGCTTTTATTATTATTATTTTTTTAATTATAAAAATGTATTCACTTTATCAAATATTTACTATTAATTAGTTTCTAATATCAAGCATTCTAATTTGAAAAAAAAAAAAAATCTACTATAAGTCTATAAAAACTAATGTTCACTTTAAAGATGATTTCTTTTAAATTATATATATATAGTGTATAAACATACTTTCTAAGAATTAAGGTTTTTAACTTTTATATTCTATCATAAGTATAATTTAAATTAATTTATGATTTTTACTTTTGTTTATTTTACATAAACTATTTTCATTTTTTGATTTTCATTAAATTTTTTAATTTTCTAATTTTATAAATATTCTTTCTAATGAACAATTAATTATATTATTTTAGATGAACAAATAATATCTTTAAAAGTATTTTTAAAACACTCTAAAAATTATTATTAAAATTGTAAAGAAAAACACTTGTTATCTAATTAACGAAACGTGCTATATTTTTTTTTGTAAAATTCTCAATCTAGTAAATCTGTTACATGTGGTTCTATCTTAAATGTTATTAGATTTTAAAAGAGATTCTTTTTATTTTATATTTTAAAATTTATCTTGTCATCTAGAATTTGGAATTTAACCTGTAAATCGAAAGAGGACATCCAAAAAATACTATGTTGAAAGCATAATAAAAACCTCTCAAAATAAGGCCAAATTAATGAATACACTACAATTTCTATTGTTCTTTTATTTTTTTCAATCTCTTCCATTTTGTTTGAGCCCTAAATAATGCACTCTTATTTTTTTCAATGGAGGATTTGAGAGTGATGTGAACATTTTATCTTTTTTGCATAGAAAAGGTCAAAATTTCTATTCATCCATTGCTAGCTTTAGTTTTTTAAGGTCTATGCTCAGGACTATGGATTGTATATATTTATAGTAAAACAATTTGAAAGTAACATTAATTTCAAATCAAGATAATTAAAAGTATCAAAATTTCTACCCAAATACTTGGGGTCATATGATTTATGTGAAATTTACACAAAAAAATGTTATATTTATAAAATGATAAAAGTAAAAAAATAAAGTTTTAACTACTTGACATGCATAAAAAATAATGGAGCTTCCAAAATCTAATAATCAAAATCAGCAACATCATTTTACTAACGCGGTCCTCTCTAATTTTTAGATGTGGCTAACCTCCCTACAAATTGCACCATTGACTAAATTTCAAAAAAATAAAAACACAATGAATTTATTTAAAATTTGTAGCATTTGATCTTCATTGTATATTTTGTGATAGAAAACAACAAATTTTTTGAGAAAATTTCGCTATGTTTTCATGGATCTGAAAGAAATCATGTTTGACTTTTTTTTTCTTTGGTGCATTTTGTTTGGAGATTAGCCAGCACCCTAATTTTTGGCCTTTACCTTGGGGGATTTCATGGTCTTTTGGGAATTTCTAAATATTTTTATACCAAATTCCTCATTTGAAATGCAAGCAAAACATACAAGTGAAATCCCAACAAATAAACAATAGCCATGACCAAGAACACCAACCTATAGTATTCGCATTCACCAAATCTTGTAAATATCATCACATGGCATTCATTTCTCAACTTTCCCAACCTCATTCGCATATAAAATCTCTACCAAAGACCTGAGGAGAGGAAGGAGCCAATGCAAATATTTAGGATGATGATGTTGTATAAACACAATATTATAATTCAAAAAGCTCATATGGAGTCAAAGCTGTAAGAGATCCCTACATTCCCACCTCCTCTCTCTTCACCTCAATGATGAAAGAAATATTTTTCAATCATTTTTCAAATAAAGGTCATAATTAAATCCCAATCATTTAGGAATGTGACATGTATTTATATGATTATAAAGAATTTTTTTGTGTATAGTTCATTCGTTTCTCTAGTTTCAGACTTTTTACTTTTTCTAATTAGTTGTTTTGAGAGTCATGTTTCTCATTATTTTATGTAAATTTCAAGAAGTAGAAAACTACAAAAAATTAACTTATTTTAAAAAAAATGTCTTCAATGGATGTGGATACTAAATATGTTAATTAAGAAATAAAATCATAAATCTAAATAGATGTCCTTCATGATAGACATATTTATTAATTACAATTCTTAATCATTACAATAAAACTTGTGATGGAATTATTAAAAATTTAACAATATATAATGTTCCCACATCATCATGGAGAGATATTTTCCATAAAATTTATCTTCTTATCTATTCTTTCACACTTTTTACATCATCTAAATATTTATGTTGGGAATTATAATTCTCCTTTCATGAACATGATACAATTAATTTTTTCCCACTATTCAAGTCATGTTTCAATTTTGACCATAGTTCTACTCCAAATACTCCAACACTACACCTAAATCTCATACTTCCCTTAACCATATCCTTTGTTTCAGTATAATATTTAGCCACTGATTAACCCCAACCATAAAACTACGTATCATATAAATGAAATTGTAAACCTTGGATCCTAACTCTAACCCTAATCTATATGAGATTGTACACCTTGGATCCTAACTCTAACCCTAATCTATACAAAACATTTCTTTATAATCGTATAAATACATGTCAGATTCCTCAATGATTAGGATTTTATTATGACCTTTATTTGAAATCTAAGTAATCTTCCAAGTAATGTTTCCTTAGTGAAATCCTTAGTGCAAGACATTAGTAGTTGAATCATCTGCACTATTAGCTTGAATGGTGGTGTCAAACTTATCAAGATCTTCCATATGACGTACTCATCTTCCTTGTTTCCATCACAAGACCAAATACCTACAATCATTTCTGATATTATGCTAATATAACTTCTTATAGATTCATCTTTTTTCATTCTAGCTTCTTGAAATGCACATATCCAATTTCATAATCTCATTCCTTTTGCATGATCATCACCTTCAAAAGTAGACTGCAAAGCTTTCCAAATTTCATGAGATGTTACAAGTAATTTTACCTGACTGTACTCATTCTCTTGAAGTTCCATCAGTAGGGCTTCTTTTGCTCTCATATTATACATGAATAGATCTCTCTCTTCTTCATTGCAACCCTTAAGGTCTTCTTCTTTAACAATTGTCTTCTAAATTTTTTCAAGATCCAATATCCCGAACCCATTCACAACACAAGTCTTCATTTACTCATTCCAACTATCATAGTTGGCCCCTTCAAATCTCGGACTATCCTTCCTACACATATTGTCCATTGATCTCCCAAAATTATCAAGCTTTTTCTTCAAGGACCTAATGCTCTTATACCAATTACTAGAATATATAATGCACTGATATAACAGAGAGTGGGGAGGCTGGATCAATTATCCAACTAATATAACAATTAACAATCATAAACAATCTTAATCATATGATTAATGTAAAATGAAACCACAACAAGATACTAATATACAATAACACTAGATATGTTAACTAGGAAAACACTTGATTAGAGGGAAAACTCCAGTGGGGATGGTACCCACAAAATGATGTACTAATATAAATATTCCTTGTTAGAGGACAGAACCTATTAGGAGTTTGTTATAATATTCAGTACATATGAGTCCCTATTAGGAGACATTGAATCCCTTTTAGGAGATTCCAACCATGTTAGGATTTATGCCAACCTTGTTAGAAGTTGTGGAAGATAATTGGACCCATTGCCCAAATAGCTTCGAGGGCAAGACCAACAAACTCACTGTCCAAATGATCTCTATATTATTCTTTATAGAATAAAAGAAATGAAATGTACTACCTTCCTCTATATTTTTCCTATCAACCAAACTTTTACACCTTTAGATCTTGTAACCAAATCTCAAATCTGACATCCAATAATCCCTTGTATCACTTACATGCATTCAGTAAGCACTCTGCTCCTTTTCACAATTTGCACTTCAACAACAATCTCAATCCACGTCATAATTTTTACAATCAAGGAAAAACTCTTTACTTTATACCATATCTTCATAATAATTCCTTAACTCAACCTTGAGGTTTTCCCAATTAATTAAAATAAGATAATTAATTTAATTACAATTACAATAGTAGTGCCAGCTCACAGTCTATACAAAACTTCATATGTGTGATACTAAGGCATGTGCACTCACTAATGGCATCACCTAACTATCCTCTATCACTTCCCAACTACACATCACTTCATTACATCTAGGATGTAAGATAGACAACAATTATTAGGAACTAGTTTCCCAATACTCTGTCTCTGAATTGCTCTCTAAATCAGGTACAACTTCCTTACACAATCAACTTAGACTTTGTGCACTTAACCATATCATTAGGACATTGTGTTGTACATATCCATAACTGTGCATTACCAGACATATCCATAACTATGCATGGCCAAACAATCAAACCATTTTTTTGTACCATCAATATCTCTATTAGCTATTCTCCTAGTCTTTATAGAAATAGTCCTATGTTGACATCATTGACAAACACAGTCATGAATGCAACATATCAATACTCTCCAATGCTTAGGAGACTCCTCCAATTTAGTATCATCAACACTCATGCTAATAGATTCTCCTTACTCAAGTGTATCGAGAAACTAGAGATAATTTTTGGACACATAATCAATTCCTTCCCTTTGAGTGAAACCTCAAGCAACAAATCTTTCTTTATGTTTTTCAATACTACTATCTAAAGCATAATTGATTTTATATAACCATTTTGATGAAACACATGATTTTTCTTTTGTCCTACTTATAATATCCCAAACATCATTTTATAATATGGATTGATATTCTTCTTCCATAGCTTCTTTTCATGCTTGACAAGATAGGGCTTCTTCAGTAGTTGATGGTTTGGAATTTGTAAGGTAAGTTACTAGTGTAGTGTAACAAGATTTATTTTAGGGTTTCTTTCTCTCTCTAGAGATTGCATCTAGTTGAACATTATTTTATTCAATCATTTTTCTTCCCCATAAGGTCCTTTTCTTGATATTAGAGATGTCTCTATTTTTAGTGCCAGGTAATAGTTCATTCTATTCTGATATGTTCTCCCCCTAATTATGAGTTTGCATATTTTCATCTAATTCTGTGAAGGGATTATTTTGTGTACTAGTGGATAGTTTTAAAGCAATGTTTTCTTAAAATTTTACATCTTTTCTGATTTGAATAGATCTCTACCAAATTATACAGACACTATAGCCATTATTGTTTTCACTCGACTGAATAAATATACCTTTCTTCCTGGATAGTTCTAACTTGGTTCTCTTTTCCTTAGGTATGTGAATGTAAACAAGGAAATAAAATATTTTTTGATGACTTAAGCTAGGTTTAATTCCTATAGAGGCTTCTTCAAGAATTATTATTTTTAGGATTGAGTGTGCGCATCATTTTTGAATGTAAACAAGAAAATTAGTGGCCTCAACCCTGAATGAGAAATGTAAATTTTGATCATGTAGCATGGTGTTTGGTGCTTCAACAATTGTTTTGTTTTTTCTTTGTATCAGCTTATTCTGTTTAGGATTATAAGGTATAGTATACTTCCTCTTAATCCCAATAGAGGTGCAAAAGTCTTTTAAATTTTTAGAGGTGTATTCACCCCCATTGTCTGATCTTAGAGTTTTTATTATTTTTCACGTTTGATTTTTAACAATTTCTTTAAACTCATTAAATTTTGATACAAATTCATTTGATTCTTTGATTTTTAAAAAGTAAATCTAAGTTTTCCTTGAAAAATCATCAATGAAGAATTTGTAGTACAAGTATCCTCCTAGAGAAAGTGTTGGCATACACCCACATAAATGAATGTGGACTAGTTCCAGAACTAATTTAGATTTGTATTCGCTTAGAGGAAAATATATTTCAACATTCTTTCCTAGAGAACATCCTTTACAAATCCCTATATGGTTTGAATTTAAGTTAGGTGCTCCAATGGTGATTTTTTCTATATTTGGTAGTGTACTGAATCCAATATGTCCGAGCTATCTATGCCATATTTCATTAGTATTTTGTACTTCAATATTTATGTCTTTCTTTTGAATGTTAGATAGTTTATATAGGGTTCCATCTCTACACCCTATGGTGACATCATTCTTGAGATTAGAGGTTTTCAGGCAAGTTAAAAACTTTATCTTCATTAAAGGTGACTTGATAACCTTCATCTACAAGTCTAGAGATGGATACTAGATTCCTTTATATTCCACAAATGAAAATAACATCTTTCAATTTTATAGTAATCCTAGTTCTTATTGTATAGAACAAGTCCCAAGTCCTTTTACTGGGTAGGTTGAGTTATCTCCAATGTTGATTCCATCAGTGAGATATTTTTTAAGAGTTTCAAACTTATCTGTTAATCATGTTATGTGACGAGATGCCCCACTATCTATGATCCACACATTTTTTGTTGGATTTCATCTCACATGATAGAGCTAAGTAGAATAATAGATTTCTTCATTATTTGTTTTAGCTAAGGAAGCTAGAATGTTTTCCCTTTATGGACAAAGTCTGAAAGTATGTCCAAATTTCTCACATTTGTAACATTGAACTTTGAAGAAGTCTTTTCTATTGTTATTATTGTTTCCTTTTCTTTGATTATTTCTCTTCCCTTCAATTTTTCTCTTCTTCCCTTTGCTATTAGAGACTGAGAAAAGAGATTGATTTTATCCCTCTTGATTTGAAATGATTCCACTAGAAACTACCCTTCATTCTTCTAATGTGCAATCATTTTTAAGTTGATCAAAAGCTTGTACTGACAATCTGTTGATGGCTTGGATGAATACTTTCCAAGATATAGGTAGTTCTCTAAGTGCTATTATGGATAATTCTTGATCTTCTACTTTTTTTAAAATAGAAGATAGATGATTCTTTATTTTGGAAACTCTTCCAAAGTAGGATGAGATTGATTCTTATTTATTTATTTTTATATTTATAAGTTGATTTTTTAATGTGAGCAATTTACTCTAGTTTTTGAACTAACATGTATCCTTGATTATTTTAAAGACTACAAATGCTTTCTTGAGGTTCAATATGGAGGGAAGAATGTGGCTTTTTATTGAATTGACAATAATTTTCCTAGCTTTATTATTTTGCCTTTTCCAAGTTTCTTATTTTTGCCCCATTTTTCATGTATTCAAATCTCAATTTCAATTAATGATTCTAATTCCAATTCTTTGAGTATAGTTGTAATTCAAAATTTCCACGAGGAGAAGTTTTTTTCACTTCAAGCCTGTACTCAAATCTAACATTGTCTTCCATGATGTCATTTTATTTATTTATGACTTGAAGAATTTTTTTTAAAAATATTGTTTAGTGATCTCTCTACGAAGTAGGCTCTGATACCATGTTAAGTTTATGGATTGAATTAGTGGATATTTGAACTATCTTAGTTTGACAAAAAAAAATTACTAATATTTGTATGAAATCGATTTGTGCAATAGCAGACTTACTAAATATGCATCACTAATACCATTAACTATATATATTAGTGTATACAGTAGACAGAGTATTGGATGACTGGGATTTGCATTGCCCTAGTGATTGGCGTTCCTCCTAGCCACGAATAGTATTAAGTATCAATTGAAAAGGTTTAGGCCATGTAGGGTCATGACCTTATGTGGGAATGTTTTGCATATAGATGTTGTTTTAGGATTATCAAGAGAGACTAATATGATCGTAGTTCTACTATGATGAACCAATACTAGGAAAGAGTAAAATAAGGTATTTTAAAATAAGAATTTTATGTGTTGATAATAATAATTGTGTGTGTGTGTGTGTGTGTGTGTGTATATCTACATATATATATATATATATATATATATGTATATGTATATGTAGATATATATATATATATATATATATATATATATATATATATGTATATGTAGATATATACATATATATATATATATATGTATATGTAGATATCTACATATACATATATATATATATATATATATATATATATATATATATATATATATATATATATATATATATATGTATATGTAGATATATACATATATATATATATATATATATATGTATATGTAGATATATACATACATATATATATATATATATATATATATATATATATATATATATATATATGTAGATATACATATATATATATATGTAGATATACATATATATATATATATATGTAGATATACATATATATATATATATATATATATATATATATGTATATGTGTGTGTGTGTGTGTGTATATATGTATGTAGATGTGTATGTGTGTGTGTGTGTACATATATATGTGTGTGTTTATATGCATATATATGTATGTATATATCTACATATATGTATATATATATACATACATATATATACATAAATGTATATATATACATACATATATATACATATATGTATTTATATACATACATATATATACATACACACACACACACACATATATATGTATATATATGTATACACACACAGACACACACACACACACACACATATGTATATATATACATACCCTACATGGGTATGTTTTTCATATAGATGTTATTTGAGTATTATTAGAAGACACTAATATTTTCACAATTTTGTTATCATGAACCAACACTAGGCAAGAGTAAAACAAAGTATTTGAAATATGAATTTTATATATGTATTGATAATAATTATCTATATATGTAGATGTGTGTGTGTGTGCATGCGTGCGTTGTTGTTGTTTTGTGTGTGTGTGTGTGTGTGGGGCGGGGGCGGGGGGTGGGGGCATATCTAGAAATAAGAGGGGGCCCATATTATGTTTTTAATAGAATGATGTTTTCAATAGAGAGAGATATTAGAGATAAGGTGTAGTGCCTACCCCTAGTTTGCATTTCTATTATCATTGTCGAACTCTTTTAGGCTAGTTTTATACTTATGATTAGTGGCATTGTTTTAAGATTATCAAATATTGTTTTACATTTAGTTTATTATATGATGAGATTATTTGGTACTCTATATTTCATGTATGCACAATGATTATTACAGTGTTTGCAATTATTGATGATGATTATTTAGATGGTTTATTTCTTTTATGTGTTTTTCTTATGGATACTTATCTCATACTGCATGTGTATGGTGTGTGTGTTTGTTCTCTTTATGTATGGCATTTTTAATGTGGTTAAGGAACGAAGTCATAGTCACCTACTAGTCGAGATCTACATGATGCACCACTTCCTGCCATTGCCTATTTAGCTTAGAATATTATTTTTGTACATGCGTGGATTTTATGTAGGTTGCAAGTACCAGGTATCGACTTCCCTAAATTGCTAGGATAAGTGTACCCTATTGTATTATCTCAATGGTAAGAGAGGGGAGATAAATTCTTGAGTCCAAATCCTAAACCTTTAAGCCATTTGTCCTAATTGAAAATTAGGACAAGTATCCGAGTTGAGTACTCTCCGAATTCATCCAATGATGCTAATTCATGATTATAACCTTTTAGTTTGATTTTGTATGTATTTTTCTTTGATGGATTTGTGTATGTTGTTTTATGAGTCTTTGGTAAACTTTCTATTAATTAAGTCTAATTAATAGATTAAATTAATGATTTAATTTAATAGAAAATTATTATGATATTTTAATATTTAATTATATTTAATAATTGAGAAATTAATTAAATAAAAAAAGAATTAAATTTGATGATAAAAGATTATAAGAATAAATTTACAATGTGATAATATTTATTTTATTTAAAAATAATATATTTAGAGTTCATTTTTAAATAAATGTTAAATATTATTATTATTTAAGTTAGCAAATATTTTACTAATTAAGTTTTGAAAATAAATTAGAAAGTGAAAAGATATTAATTTATTAAAAAGTTTTAAGTTCGCATGATGTGTGCATGAGTTAAATTTAATAAATTAAATAAAAAAGAAGTTTGATGGGGACACAACCCAAGAACAGAATAGACACAACAGAAAGGGGAAAATTATATTAACTAAGAAAATAAGCTAGTACAAATAGTACAGAGAAAATAAACTTCAAAACATGCCCTAAAGGCTTACAATAGCATAAATCTAGAGATAATTTCTCCTTTCAGTACCTCCTCTCAAACTCCACTCCGAACTACCTTTTACAATGCCAAAAATCTCCTTAAATAGACCCCGGAGGGTTAAGGACTAGGAGAACATTCTAGAAAGTGCTAATAGGCATCCACCGACCAAATAGAAGGTTCCAGAAGCTGCGTTAGAAGTCGGTGCAAATCTAGAAGAATCCAGAAATGGTAACCAAACTTTTAGAGGCATAACTTTTGAACCGTAGCTCCGATTGATGAACTGTTTACATTTTCGAAAAGCTCTCGAAGCGGTCTATTGCCCTGTGGACCAGCTTAACTCGTCCCCCATTTTTTGGCCCTTTTTGAGGTCATTTAATGCCCCTAACCTGACTTTGAAGCATTCTTAGGAGGTCTCCAAAACCCAAAAAACTGCAATAACTTTCAAACCATGGGACCTTTTGACCTGATTCTTTTTCTGGAATGCTCTAAATCACAATTACATTCATCTGGCCAATTCACACCTTCTAGGTCACCAAAATGATGGCCAAATTGCATGCTCCTATTTTTTCGAGATTTTTAAACACACTGATAGTGGAACTGTGAGAGTTGGAACCTTTATTTGACCCAAATGGGTATCCAAAAATGAAAACACATGAAACAGAAACTAAGTCTAAGTATATTTTTTTGGGTGACACAAGATTGCCCTTATACCTCTGGATGTTCCTGCATCAGACACCCAGGGTAGATTGAAAAGTGACCTTGTCACTTTATGGATGGTAGAGGGAATCCCAAATGGGAAACCTCAGCTACTGAAATCCAAGTTGAGTCCTCGATCGGTCATCCTTTCCATTTGACCAAATACTCTTCATACTACCTGTTTCTGGTACTCCTACCCACATGATGATCTAGAATGTCTTCTATCTCCTCCTTCTTAGAAGCAGGAATTGGACATGGCTCTAACACTGGCTCCTCATCTGCACCATCATCATGATACTCTGTTAAATCAGCAATGTTGAAAATGGGAGAAATGTGAATACCATCTAGCAGCTCCACCTCATATGCATTTCCTGAGTCATGTTTCTTTAGAATTTTGCAGGGGCCAAATTTCTTCATTTTCAGCCTGTTGTAAGTACCGGCTGGAAATCTTTCTTTTCGTAAGTGCACTATGACTAGATCCCCTACATGGAATTCCTTATGTCTTCTCCTTTGATCACCCCTAGCTTTATACTCTTGATTCATCTTGGTAATGTGCGCCTGAACCTCCTCATGTAGACGCTTGATATGTTCAGCAAATTCTTCTGCTTCAGCACTTGTCCTCTCCCCTTGCTCTATCTTCCTCAATTCTGGTGCATTCCTTAGGCTATTCCCATATACAATTTGGAATGGTGATTTTCCAGTACTCCTATTTATAGAGTTATTGTAAGAAAACTCTGCTTGTGGTGGAATCAAATCCCATCCCTTGGGCTTATCCCCAACTAAACATCTCAGCAAATTGCCCAGACTTTTGTTTACCACTTCTATTTGGCCGTCAATTTCTGGGTGATGTGTGGAACTGAATTTCAAGTCTATTCTCAACTTCTTCCATAATGTCCTCCAGAAATACCCCACAAATTTAGTATCTCTGTCAGAAACTATACTCCTTGGAAGACCATGTAGTCTTACCACCTCTTTGAAAAAAAAGTTTGCAATATGAACAGCATCATGAGTTTTGTGGCATGGAATGAAATGTGCCATTTTGGAGAACCTATCAACCACCACAAATACTGAGTCATTACCCCTTTGTATCCTCGGCAATCCAAGAACAAAATCCATACTTATGTCCTCCCATGGCCTTGATGGAACAGGCAATGGCTGATATAGGCGAGTATCGTGACTAAACCCCTTGGCAACTTGACAAACCTGGCAACTCTGTACAAACTTCTTCACATCCTATGAAATTTGAGGCCAAAAATAATGTTCTCTAAGAATGGCAATGGTCTTATCTCGACCAAAATGTCCTGCCATCCCTCCACTGTATTTCTCCTAAATCAGATTTTCCCTCATGGAACTCCTTGGAATGCACAATTGACTACCTTTGAACAACATGCCATCCTAAATCAAATAGTCTAACCACTTGGTTCTATCTACAGCAATAGGTTCTTTACAAGCTTTCCATGCTTCAGCAACAAAATCAGGATCCTCGGGGTACAAATTCTTGAGTTCATCAAACCCAACTACTTCAACGCGCATCTACAACCCTGTTAGATTTTCCACTTCTATGCTTCAACACAAATGTATAACTCTGCAAGAACTCTACCCACTTCATATGCATCTCATTCAATTTACCTTGGCTATTTAGGTACTGTAATGCCTGATGATCAGTATACAAAACAAATTCCTTTGGCAATAAATAATGCCTCCATTTCTTTAAGGCCTGAACTATTGCATAGAACTCTTGATCATAAACAGAATACTTCTTCTTTGCATCATTCAATTTTTCACTAAAATATGCAATAGGCTTACCTTCTTGGCTTAATACAGCCCCAATAGCACTGCCACTGGCATCACAATCCACCTGGAAAACCTTTCTAAAATATGGAAGTGCCAACACAGGCTTTTCTGTCACCTTCTTTTTCAGCAATTCAAAACTTCTTGCAGCTGCTACAGTCCATTTGAACTCTTTTCTATCCCCTCTTATTGTATCAGTTAGGGGTGCGCATATGCCGCTGAAATTCTTAATAAACTTCCTATAGAAACTAACCAGACCATGAAATAATCTTACCTCAGTAGCAGACCTCGGAGTAGGCCATTCCAAGATGGCTTTTACCTTCTTTGGATCCATTTTGAGGCCTTCGGGTGATATAACAAACCCCAAATAGACTAATTCCCCTTTTGCAAAGATACACTTCTTCAGATTAATTAATAGTTTCTCTTCCCTTAGCCTTTCAAGGACACTACGAATATGCAATAAATGTTCTTCCACAGTCTTGCTGAAAATTAAAATATCATCCAAATAAACAATAACAAATTTTCCCAAGAACTTCTTAAGTACCTCATTCATGAGTCGCGTGAAGGTGCTTGGGGCGTTCGTCAATCCAAAGGGCATGACTAACCACTCATAAAGACCCTCCTAGGTCTTGAAGGCTGTTTTCCACTCATCTCCTTCTCGAATCCGTATCTGATGATAGCCACTCTCGAGATCTATCTTTGTGAAGTACTGAGCTCCACTCAAGCAGTCCATAAGATCATCCATCCTTGGCAAAGGAAATCAGTACTTGATGGTTATCCTATTTATAGCTCGAAAATCTGTACACATCCTCCACTCTCCATCCTTCTTTGGTGCGAGTACTGCAGGTACTGCACATGGACTCAGGCTCTCTCGAATCAAGCCCTTCCTCAATAGCTCCTAAACCTGTCTATTTAGCTCCTCTGTTTCAGTAGGAGTCATCCTATGAGTAGCCTTGTTAGGAAAACTAGCTCTTGGAATTAGATCTATCTGATGACTGATTTTCCTTACTGGTGGCAATCCATCTGGAACATTATCAGAGATAATATCTCCAAACTCCCCTAGTAAATCTGAAACTTCAAGTGGCATTTCACTACTACCTTCTTTATCTTTCCTAGGAATCAAAGCATAGCACATATGTTGATGTTTCATGCCATCTAAAAACTTCCTTTCATCAACCAGAAAAATCCTAGCACTGCTACATACCTTTTCACCTTCCTTTTTCATGGGGTTCAATTTGTGGCAAACTCCATCCTTTGTCAGAGAGTATGTGTTTGCATGCCCATCATGCACTGCATGTCTATCAAACTGCCATGGTCTACCCAACAATAGATGGCAAACATCCATCGAAATAACATTACAGAGAACCTCATCATGGTAACTCCCAATTTTGAATTTCACTAAACATTGTTCACTTACCAGGACCTTATGATCATCTTTTACCCAAGCAATTTGATAGGGCTGGGGATGCTTCTCCCTCTTGAGCTTCAGCTTAGAGACCATCTCTTCTAATACCAAGTTATCAGTGCTACCACCATCAATGATCACATTACAACATTTATCCTCACACTTGCATTCAAAGGCACGATGACCTTCTTCATTGCAATGGAAACAGGTACCACAGAAGCCTCCTCTTCCTTGTCCACGTCCTCTACCTCTCTGATTTCCAAAGTCTTGATCAAGGGAGCGGTTGAAACCCTCATTCCTCTGGTTCCTGCTAGTACCCACATCTTCATTTTTCTTTTGCGTTTCATTGCGGCCTCCAGATGATCTACCGCTTCCCCTTCCTCCTTGACTGCGCCCTCTTTGTCTTCCTTCAAACCTTTTATTCAGCTTCTCTTCAACTCGTAGGGCAAACTGGTATGCCTCTTCAACGCTGGTCATTCTTACCAGACTTAATTCCTCCTAGATGTTAGGTCGCAACCCACTGATATAACGAGCAACCTTCCCCTTATTTTCTTCTGCATGTCTTGCTC
>CM053786.1:722095494-722320494 GCA_028749045.1 Cupressus sempervirens | reverse complement strand
ATGCGGTTGGGTGGTAGTGCTTTTTACACTCTTACCATTGAGATTCGTCCATAGTCGCCATGGCTGGAGCTTCTTGGGATGCTTATTTATCACGTTTAGATGACATTATTTACTAACATATTTCCTTATATTGATGATTAGCATGTGATGGGTAATGTTATCTACTTTGTAAGGTCATCTTATGCTTTATTCTAGCATGCTAGATTTTCTTATGCATACGTTGTAGCATGTTTTAGTAGTGAAGTCCCTATTACCATAGTACCGATGATCTGATCAGTGGCTTGGGATGTTACGTGTGGGGGATGGCTAGGGCTCACGATGGTCTTATGATGCTATTGATGGTTGGGAGGAACCGCACACTTAGTTACTTGTGTTTTATGATGGATAGTTGTGTTTTATGATGGATAGTTGTATTTCATGTTGGATGTCTATTTTTTTATGATGGATGGATGTATCATGTATGGTGGATGGTTTCATTTATCCTACTATACTTTGTATCATGGATCCAAGGAGGATGATGTATTTCTATATCTACATATGTATATTCTTTTAGCCTTTCATACCTTGTGACATGTACAGTGAATGATTGAGCATTCTAAATTAATTTGCCAAGAGGCATCTGGAACAAACGTATATTATGGACTTTGGTCTTTTCAAGTATTCTTTCATATGGATGTGGTAGTTGTTAGAGTTAGTAATAGTTAAATTTAAATGTAATTCAACGTCATGGTATCCTTAAGGAATGTAAACTGTTATGCATGCTTTAGTTGATTGTATGTTATTGCTTCCGCTACTTTTTGTTTGATGTGTATGTTATTCTTCTTGTTTCAAAAAAAAATGTTGGCAAACTTAACTTTAGGTCATTTCTTTTGGGTCCCTTGGTGGGGTGTTACATAAGGATAGAGATAGGCATATGATAGTGGAGAGAGAGAGAGAGAGAGAGAGAGAGAGAGAGAGAGAGAGATTGATTAGGGGTTGTATCTAGAGAGTAAGGAAGAGGAGAGAGATATTACAAAGGGAGATGGGCAAAGACAGAGGATAGATTAAAGGAAATCTCTAGAGAGAATTATATAAGGGATGGTAGAGTCATTATTGTAACATGACTAATCCACATAGAAAATAACTAGACAGTTACGCTAACAGTAGCCTAGAAAGTCTAATAATAGCACTAACATCAGTTGTAATAGAAGTAGAATAATAACAAAAATCACCTTAACCACAATAATAATACAAACCCTAATTCTAACTCTAATCCTAACTATAACTCTAACTCTTACTCTAATCATAACCCTAACCCTAATGTTAACTCTAATACTAGCCCTAACACAACCCTAACTCTAACTCTTTCTACCCCCAATCCAAACCCTAACATTATATATATATATCCCTAACTCTAGTCCTAATTCTAACCCTAACACTATTTTAACTATAGCTCTATCTCTAACCCTAACTCTAGCTCTAACCCAAATTCATATTCTAACCCCAATTCTAACTCTTACTCTAACTCTAACTAGAACTCAAACCCTAACTCTAACTGTAACTCAAATCCTAACAATAAAGATAACCCTAACACTAATTACAATCCTAAATCTAACCCTAATTCAAACATTAACCCTAATTCTAACCCTAACCTTAATTCTAACTCTAACTCTATCTTAATTATAACACTAACCCTACCACTGATTTTAACACTAACACCACCCCTAATTCTAACCCTAACTCTAAATCTAACTCTAACCCTAACTTTAGGTATAAACCTGACCCTAACCGTAACCTTAATCCCAACCCTTACTCTAACCCTAAATTTAAAATTCTACACCTAACTCTAACTCTAATTCTAACCCTAACCCTAATTCTAATCCTAACCATAACCATAAGTCTAACTCTAACTCTAATTCCAACCATAAACCTAACCCTAACTCTAACTCGAACTTGAACTCTAACTCTAACAACTCTAACCCTAACTCTAATTTAATTCTAGCCCTAACTCTAAATGTAACTCTAACCCTAACCCTAAACCTAATCCTAAACCTAACCCTAATGCTAACCCTAACCCTATCAATAACCTTGAACCTAATTCTAACCCAAACTCTAACTTTAACTATAACTCTAAATTTAATACTAACTCTAACTCACTCTCTAAGTCTAGTTATAAAACACTAATGTTAGCCCTAACTCTAACCGTAACCCTAAGTCTAACTGTAAATTATATCCTTAACCCTAACCCTAACCCTAATTCTAGCCCTTATTATAATCCTAAATCTGACCTTGACACTAACCCTAACTCTAATTCTAACCCTAACCATAACTCTAACTCTAAATAAAACCTTAACTCTAACTCCGATTAACCTTAGCCCAATCGTAATTCTACCCCTAACTCGAACACCAATTTAACCCTAACCCTAATATGTGTCACAAAAGCACTAATCAGTCATTATAACAGGACTAACCCACAAAAAGGATTAACCTGAGAGTTAGCCTAACACCAACCTAAAGTGTTATAATAGTACTAATGTTAATCGTGATTAGGACAAGTAACCTAGAACATAACCTTAATAGGAATGATTACACAAACCCTAACTCTTAATCCTAACTACCACTATAACTCTAACTCTAATTGTAACCCTTACTCTAATGTTAACCCTAACCCTAACCCTAACTTTAGCACTATCTCTAACTCTAATTCTAACCCTAACTCTAACTCTAGTTCTACCCCTAATCCTAACCCTGACCCTATATATAACCCTAACTCTAATCCTAATTCTATACCTAACCCTAATTCTAACCCTAACCCTAACACTATTTCTAACCCTAACTCTACCCCAACTCTAACTCTAATTCTAACCCTAACTCTAATCCTAACCCTAACTCTAACTCTAACACTAACCCTAACCCTAACCCTAACCCTATATAGAAGCCTAACTTAAACCCTAATTCTAACCCTAACCATAATCCTAACCCTAACCCTAACCTTAACTATAACACTAACTCTAACTCTAACTCAGCTTTAACTCTATTTCTAACCCTAACCTTAATCCTAACCCCAACTCTAACTCTAACTCTAATTATAACTCTAACCCTAATGCTAACCCTAACCCTAATTCTAATGCTAACTCTAACCCTAACTATAACTCTAACCCTAACTCTAATTGTAACTCTAACTCTAACCCTAACTTAAGCTCTAACTAACTCTTCATAACCCTAACCCTAACCCTAATCCCAACCCTAATTCTAACCTTATTTTTAACCCAACTCTAATTTTAACCCTAATTATAACACAAACTCAAACCCTAATTCTAATTCTAGCCCTAACCCTAACCCTGACTCTAACCCTAGCCCTAACACTAACACTAACTCTATATCTTTGTCTATTTCTAACCTTTACTGTAACCCTAACCCTATCTCTAACTCTACCTCTAACTAGCACTACTACACAGAGGTGGGGTTAAAGACAATTATAGAGACAATTGTTGAGTTAATTGTCTTAATTTGAGATGAAATAAAAGTTGTTTATTGTCGTAAATATTGTCTTTAATTATGTCTCTTGAAGACAATATAAAACTTTTAATAATTGTCTTTTAACGACATAAAACCAAGGTATTTATTGTCTTGTAGAGAAAATTTCTTTATCTAGAGACAATAAATATGTAATTGTAAAGAGAGATGATATCCTTTTTAATATCACCTATATGAACGAATGTAATACTAATATATTTAAAACTATTATTTAATATGCACAAATTAAATTAAAATTAAAATTTTATTATAATTAAAATATTTTTTAATAGATTAAATAAATATTAATTATTTACCTTTTATTTATCATAAACTAATAAATAAATAAAATTATATAATTTGTAACTTTTAATGTTTCCAAATATCAATAATATAATAAGCAAACATGAATTAAAAAATCATATTTATTGCATTTATTATCAATGTTGCCTTACAAAATAGTGTAGAAGTTAATCCATAAGAAAATGAACATAACATAAATATGACATTCAACACTAGCAGTTGAGTGTTTATGTACACACAAGAAAGAGCCTATAGGAGTATATTCTTTTCCACAATGAGAAATAATTATTCACAAGTGATTGAAGAACCATAAAGCCCACCACAATTTATACAAATGATTGAAGAACAATAAGAGTTGAAGTGAGTGCAAGTGTTGTCATCCTCAAGTCCTGAGAGTTGATTGTTTTTGTTCACAATTTTAGAGACTCTCTTATGTATATGTACTACAATACTAAGAATGGTGCCAACATAAATAAGATTCATGCACTTAAAAGGGGATTTGATTTGCTGGCTATCAATGAAGCTTCCATATCTATCACCTGTATGAAAAAGATAGATTAAAGAGTTTAATATATAAGCTTCATAATCACTTGATAAGCTTGAAGTACAATGATAACATAAGATAAAATGACAATCACATCAATGATAAGCTAAGGTAAATACACTAGATAAGCTTGAAATCAGAGATTTTAATATATAAGCTTGATAATCACTTGATAAGATTGAAGTACAATGATAACATAAGATAAAATGACAATCACATCCATGATAAGCTAAGGTAAATGCATAAACCCAAGCCGAATCCAATCTTAAACAACAATCATTTCTTAAGTTGATGAAAGCTATTCCTACCTACACCCTTCCTATGAAAATGGGTGTTAAGAAACAATGTCAATTCTGCCCACAACCTGCTATTATGATTGGACCATCTCGAATAAAATAGGATTAAAAAGCTAATGGTATTGTCTCCACTTACAACCTTACATGATGTTGACAATCTGCTTGTATACCATTTTTAATACAATATATAGCTTGACAACTTCTATACTGCAATGCAATTCAAGCCTAGTCATTAGATAATAAAAGGAAAAAAAGGTTGCTAGAAATCATGACTTACAACCTTACCATCACGATACAATAAATGAAGCAACATATGATAGTATAATAGTTAAAAGATGAAACATATAACTATTTGAATAAAATAATATAATAGGTGGATATGTACATTTAAAATGGCTACATAATATATTAATGAGTCTCATTTGTTTTTTATATGCCCTACTGTGTGTCGTATCCTGATCTTTCAATGATTTCATTGAGATTGTACGTTTTACGATGTTTTGCCCTAATTTGACATGGTCCTTTACCATTTATCTCTCCACACCATGGATCCTCCTAGGGTTTTGATGCATCTAGCATTTCTTTTGGCCATGTTGAATTTTTTCTTTCTTTCACGAAAGGTCTAATCTTAACTATATAGAATACCTTTATCACTGCTCACTCCTAGATTTGTGAAAGTGGCAGTGAAGATGATAGTAGTTATCAAAGTTACAACTATTGATAGCCTTTGAACTGATTCCTTATGGGAGTAGATGTCTTATGTTTTTTTCCTCACTTATTCTCAATCCCATTTGCATTCTCAAATAAATAGACTAAATTTTCAGGGATGACTCCAAATTCATCTTGAGATAAACTGTGATGCAAGGCTTGAAGCTGCTTTGTCCCATAGTAATCTATAGGAGAATAAACAACCCAGCTACTAGAGAATCTAAACATTAGTATTAGTGATCTCTTCGTAAGTTTGTTCTTGAATTTTGATTTGCTTCTTCCTCAATCTGAATATTTTTGATATGTCTAGATGATGTCAACCGATCCTTCCCTTGCATAATAATTCCATGTTATCAAATATAAATTTCCGTAGTCTTTGTGTATGATTTATAGTTGCAATATCATGCATCAATCCTCTACTTGGACTATTGGTGATAAACATTCTAGAATTCTAATCACATCTCCTTAGATACGGTTTGTTTACAAGTAGTTCTTAAAGGACACCATCAAAAATCCTATTTTAAGTTCATTGTCTCAATTCACAACTCAAATTCTCCCTAGGTTCTACTGCACGCATCAAATTTCGCTTCAATTTTGGAAAAGTTCTTATTGGATCCTTCTCTGCAAACCCACAGTGTAAATACAAGACCCAGGCTATATTTGGGTCTGAATGTATCCGAACCCATAGTTGGGCCTGACTGAAATCAAACCCATGTTTGGGCCAGACCAAACTGGGACCCTAGTTTTCTAGGGAAGAATTTGGTCAACTTATACCATTGATTTATAAAAAATTACAGCTCTGATTCACTTTTATGTTTTGATAGGTTTGGAATGTATTGAAATACATTTGTACTTTTTGGAGTATATTTGCATAAAATTATCATCATTTTGCCTACATTCTAGTTACATGTTTGATGAAAATTGATACAAGCGTGAAAAACTCAATCTCTTGAAATCTACTAGGTGAACATGAAAACTAAACCAAATATTTTGTATTACTGAAATTAGGGCAAGTCAAAATACATTTGGCACGCTTCTGTGATAGTCGTCACTCCTCTCAGGTGTTATTGAATGTGATCAATTGATTGATTGATGAGACTAGTCTTGCATTCGAATTAGTTTTAGCTGAAAGCCCTAATTTACTATAATTAGGTTATGGATAATTGTGACTATGTTTGTGTGAAGTTGATTATTTTACATCCCCATTTGGGTACAGTAGAGAGCATAAAGCCATGCTAGAGATGTCTTGATAAACACTTTGATGAAACATTAAGAGTTCATTTTACCATGATTTTTTGGAGCTTTAAATGTTTTAGGGTGTTGTTGATCCTGTCTAACTATTACATTTCCTGATCCAAAGTCATCTATTCAATATCTAATGTTTCTAAAAACTCACGTTGTGAATTTGTGTTGATGATAATACTTGTTTTATGTTTTACTAAATTTGCCCAGCTTCTTTCGATAAGAATGAGAATCTTTCTATAATAGCCCACTTAACAAAGTAGCATTATAAGGATGAAATTTGAATAATTGATGAATTACTAAGAGTCATGTTTATTGTAAGGTAATTCAGTATAGTTTAGCCTAGAAGTCTTTTTCAATATATTGTTCTCTAAATAACATCATAATTTCATGTTGTGATATATGATAAAGGTATGAACTATTTTGACTATAGCAATATTGAATGTTATAGTGATACTACTATTAAAATAAAGGCTTAGCAGATCTATCATTTTCATAGCTTTCTTTCTTTGTGCAGTCGTCAATGATTGTGGTTCTTGATGTGCAAGATGTGTACACCCCTCTTCAGATAGAGCTCATCGTCCCAATTTTTGAGGTTTGTGTTTTTGTGTTGTCAAGCCCTTTTGAATTTAAAATGTTTTACCATTTTTTTCCAAGCATAACTTTTCAACCTTTTTACTGTAGAAAACATTAACCTTATCCATTGTTGGACAATCTCAACTTTAACTCTATAGGACACATTAACCTTATCTATTGTTATTGTACAATTTAATCTATCTGGTGAAGTGAATATTGTTATTAACTAAGCCATCCAATTAGAGATGGCTTTTGTGACATACCACTAATTTTCTACTTCTTTGATGACATCCCAATTTAGTTGGTTTTTGTTTAAGGTTTTTCAATTAATATGATGCATTTTTTGAATTCATGCTAGTCAACTATATGGGCCATCTAGTTTTTCTGGACTGAAATGATCTGCATTATTGCCTATGCAACCCCTAAAGTCGTCCAAATTATACTTATTTTCCATACAACCAATCAACCTCCCGACATTCCTCATGCATTTTTCGTTCTTAGCCTCCACATCTAAAATGCCCAACATAACACTAGATTATGGATACTTTAGGATCCAGCTGATTGATTTGTCCAAAGCATCCTGACACTTAGATTAGATGATCTGCTAAGTAAATTGGAGCATCTAGAAGTCACCTAGCAATTACTCCAGTTGCTCAAATAGAGCCTCATGAATCATCATGAGTTGGTTCCTTAGACCATGCATTTGCATCAAGAATGTTGATAATCATGTCTCTACCCTCACATTTGCATCAACAATGTTGATAATCATGTTTCTATCCTCTTCATCTAGTAGTAAGAAGAGGAACACAACCTACTCTTCTCTTGACTCCACTACACACCAACAATGTGGGCCAAAGTAAAAATGCATTCCTTGTGTTGTTCAGTTCCCCTTTCAGTAAATTTTGTGAGCCCTTTCCTACATGTTCTTATTCAGGAGGAAGCTTATTCCTGCACCAAATTCTACAATCCTAGATAGCTTTTCTTGGGCTATGAAGATCTCCATTATTGCTTGTGTAGCCCGAAAAATCCTCCAAATTATACTACTTTTCCATACCATTCCCAATCAAGCTCTCTTCCTTCCTCGTGCATTTTGCCTTCTTAGCCTGAAGATCCAAAATGTCCAACATGACACTAGATTCTATATGCTATGGGAGACAACTGATCAGTCTGTCCAAAGAATCCCAACAAACCACCCCAAATGCCCTTACACTTCAATTTTGGCCAACTCTTTAGGAAATTTGCAATGCTCTTATATTTTGGACCCATCTAGTTCAATTCATTAGAAACCACTTGCAATATTGTTTAAGGAAAGGACACAACATTAAGTGGTCTAATGTCACTTTCACACTTTTGCAGAGAACACACCAACTTGGGCCACTCATCTTTGTTTTATGTACCCTTTCTCTTGTAAGGACACCTTTGTTCAAAACGGTCCAAAGAAAAGCACTTGCTTTCACAAGAAACCTCTTACTCCAACAAAGCTCTATTGGCAGTCATCATTATTTTGTGTGTTACTAGTAGATATTGTCATTGTGTAGCCCAAGCAAGCATAGTATTGGCCTAATATGGTAGCACACCATTGAATCTCAACATTAGTATTAGTGATCTCTTCACAGGTTTGTTCTTGAATTTTGATTTGATTCTTCCTCAATCCGAATATTTTCAATGTTTGCCTATACCATCCTACCTTGAATGTGTACTTTGTCAATATAATGCACCACATTCTTCCCCTGAGTTTGAAGTAAGATCTCTTTTAATACTGCAGGAATCCATTCCACAGGTCAGCCCGAAAGTTTGTTATTCTCCAATTATTCACCCACAAGTTAGATAATTTATAATGTTGATTGACAATCCCACTCGAACCTTAATACAACTATACTGGTGCTACTAACTACCAAAGTGAGTTTCCTACTTGGATTGAGACTATCCAAATACTAGTTTTGCATGATTTCACACCATAATTTCTTAGGGTGTTTGAACAACTTCTAGACCAATTTGGCACTCAATGCATTGCCTTTTTTACTTTATTTCTTTAATTCCCACCCCACCATATTCAAATGGTTTAGTCACGTTGTCCTAGTGCTCCAACGAGAATCTTTTGCTTTCATTCATCCCATCCCATTAAAATTTCTTCCAACCTTCTTTCATGTTAGAGGCCTCCTACCAAGCAAGACATGATATATATATATATATATATATATATATATATATATATATATATATATATATATATATATATATATATATATATATATATATATATATCATCCCATATATATATATATATATATATATATATCATCCCATAACTGCTTTTAGCATGATTACTTGATTGATGAGTGACAACCATCTCCAGTTCCACGTATTAGCGTTACCCAATTCTTTTCTATTGTATTATTTCATAATGATATTTTGGCAACCCCACTGAAAAATGAAACCTTCAAATGTTTAGCCGGAGTGGAATCCACTGTACATTGAAGTGTTGTAGCAATATGTTGCCTCTATTTAAGAGCACATAAATATACGGAGTGGCCTAGGGTGAATCAATAGATAAATAATTTGTAACCTTTCTAAAACTTGATTAAATATAACAACAATGTTTATAAAGCTCAATCATCACATATGTAAGATTTAACAAATTAGGACACTAAAGAACACAAAATTTATGTCAAACCCCTTAATGGAAAAACCCCATCCCAAGTAAATGTTTTCGTATATCTTCTTTTACAACGTTTGTAGGCACCAACCTGCTAAATGCACCAACCCTCAATAAACTACAATTTCTTCACTTTGTAGGCACCAACCCCTAAACATGAAGCACCAACTTCACTAAAATGAGACGATAACCTCACCAGTTCCATTGTACTGCAATGGTGATCATAAATCTGCCAGAAACTTGATTACAATATCCTCTTTTAATCTGCTATAAACCCCTCACATTCTTCTTCTTAAATATGGAGGTATTATTCTTATGTATAATACCTTCACTTTAATTCTGGTGTGTATGTGTGTGCGTGCGTAAATCTGCCAAAAAATTATTACAATATCCTCTTTTAATCTACTATAAACCCCTCACATTCTTCTTATTAAATATGGAGGTATTATTCTTATGTATAATACCTTCACTTTAGCTCTGGTGTGTATGTGTGTGTGCGCGCGCGTGTGTGCATGTGTGTGTGTGCGTGTGTGTGTGTGTGCCTGCACCAACTTCACTAAAATGAGACGGTAACTTCACCAATTCCATTGTATTGCAATGGTGATCATAAATCTGCCAAAAACTTGATTACAATATCCTCTTTTAATTTGCTATTAACCCCTTACATTCTTCTTAATTCAAAAGGTATTATTCTTGTGTATAATACTTTCACTTTAAATCTAGTGTGTGTGTGTGTGTGTGCGCGCGCGCGTGCGCACGTGTGTGCGTGCATGTGTGGGCATGTGCACCTGTGTGTGTGCGCGTGCACGTGCATGTGTGCGTGTGCGTGCGCTCACACAATGCACCCTCTCTTCACCCCTCATACAGTATTTATTTTTTACCTTTCCTTATGCTCTTTCATGAAGGGATGCATCCCTTAAAATTTACACACCTTTTACAAAAACACGATTGTTTGTAGACAAATTTCATTTACTCTCATATGATGCATGCCTTTTAGTAACTTTATTAATCACCATTGTTTGTGAAAGTGCATCCTTTAATTAGCACATTTTGATCATTCTTGATTGCCTTTTGTTTGTATTTTTTTGCTTTTGACAAGTCACCACCTTTATACTATAATCCACATCTCTTTTTTGATAAATATAAATCACTTCTCTTGCACACATATATAATCAAACAAGTTAATATATGTTCTTTATTGTTGTTTCTATGTTGATCATTGTCCATTGTATTTACCACTTTGAATTTTCATATATTATTACCTTTGAACAATTGTTATTCACTCAACCAATAATTTCTTCTTTTCAATGCTTAACTTGGGCAACAATGCTTACTATTATTTGACTGCCATAATTCAATGTAAATGTAGAATCATTGCTCTTCAAACCTTGAATGCTGCCACTAACATAATCTTAATCACTTCTTAGAACATTATCATTGTTCAATAGTTTACTTGTTTCTACCACAAGTGTTGCCACAGTTATCATATAACGAGTGATGTGCTTGAGACAAGTACTCATTTAAAAAACACATTTCCTTGCAAATGAAGATCACACGCAAAAGTTTTTGTACTTGCATTCTCACTGCATCACATCAACCACTACAAATGAATGAAATATAAGCAAAACTCATTCCTAAATGCCATATAGCTTTTGAATTTATTTTTCAAGGTTGTGTAAATTAAACTTGTCTTTGTCATGCATTTGTTCAACATTTTTTCTTTCTTTCTAACAATGCGAATGATCATCTTGAGATCAATGAGAACATTTGAATAGCCATCTCTTGTTGGTGTTGAAGAAATGTACCTTCGACTCATCCTTATTTATTATTTGGCCAGAACTTTTGCTATATAGATCACTAGTATTTTAATTTTATAATGGTTTCGGCCCATCTGATGCCCACATCCCTAAAGAGCATTGTTTCCTCTACAAACTGGGTGTGTGTAATTAGATCCATACCTGTAGCCTTTGGAATGCCTCTCCAACAATAAATCCACTACCTTTGTTTTATGAGATATCCTAATTTAGCTTCTATGAGTATAATGAATAAAAATGGGTACATAGGGTCCCCCTTCTGTAATCCCTGTGAAGAATCAAAGAAGCCATAGAGGGGTCCATTGACTGCAATTCATATACGCATGGTGGATGTGCAATAAAATATATTATGTAGCCACTCCTTACAAAAACTAAATATTTTCAATATGCTGAGCAAAAATCTCCACTTAATCCCATTATAAGCCTGATAATGTGGAGTTTGATCATTGTATTACTCTCTTTATCCTAGTTTATTATCCTTAATTGAATTAATTATTCCATTTACTATTATTATGTTGTCCATTGTGTGTCTTCGTGGAGTAAATCCATATTGCTCTTCTGATATCAACTACCCCAAAATCTTTTTAACCTGTAAGTGATATCTTTTGATATGATTTTGTATGATGTATTGCATAGGGATATCGGTCTAAAATCTGTCATTGATTTGCATTCTGTCTTATTGGGTATGATTTTGTATGATGTATTGCATAGGGATATCGGTCTAAAATCTGTCATTGATTTGCATTCTGTCTTTTGATATGATTTTGTATGATGTATTGCATAGGGATATCGGTCTAAAATCTGTAATTGATTTGCATTTTGTCTTATTGGGTATCAATGTGATCATTATATTTTTTATTTCCTTCACATATTTATTCTTTTTCTTGAATATATACAAAACAAAATACTTAAGAGGAAAGTAAAGGGTTCTGACAAGTGATATACTCAATGTTGCTCCATGTGGTGCCACCCTACAAGTTATGAAATATAAAGCAAATAAGATAAAAATAGGAAGCATATAACCTTAAAATGGGTGTAAAGTGCTTGGAGATAAACTATCGTTTGGATGGTCGCTAATGCTATATGACATCGCTATTGTCTGCATTGCAGGGTTTTCTACCGCTAATGATATTTAAGCGTGAAGCATATCCAATGTCACTGCTAGATATGGACAAACCTTCAATATCAAACTGTAGACATATATTGATCAGCAATCACATACTTCAAGTGGATTTTTATTATTAGTAGGTTGGTTGTTTGCATGTACACAATCAAAATAATTGATTATTGTCGTTGACTCTGTACATCTGCATCACTTGATTAGATTTTGTTCAACTGTTGAAGGCTCCTAATGTCCTCTGCAATTTGATTTGATTTTGCTAGTAGTTACTGGGTGTCTTTCATGTGAAAAATAAATCACAACCTATTAAAATTTCGCTTGGCACAAGGCAATGTCGATTGACAGACTTGCTCGGCACAAGAGGGTGCCGAGTGATAGGAAGATGTTGTCGAGTAAGCTTGGCACAAGGAGTTGAGTGACTCGACACTAAGGGCAACTTGGCACAATGTATGCCGAGTGAGCTTGGTCACCATTGCAAGGTGATGCTCAGCAACAAACGATGTCGAGTGAGCTCGACAGTAATAGCAGAGAGTGAGCTCGGCCAAAGATTAAACCGAAAGAGCTATTCAGCAGCCTTGCAGTCTGGACATTTCCACCATTAAAACTCAGAGGGAAAAACTTCAAAATTTGCAAGTATGGATACCTTAAATGCAAAACATGTAATGTTAAGTAGAAGGAAGACAACTATAAGCCAAGTATGCCTGCTAGCTTGCTTGCTTATATTCTATTCAACAAAACTATTACAAAATCTGGGAGCATTTGACTTCAACCAGAAAAACCCTAAAACTTTAAACTAATAAAACTTAAACTTCAAACTTACAGCTCTAATGGTTGCATACAACAATGCCTACAGCAATCACTGCTTCACAAGTCGAATCAATAAGAACTTACAGAATAACAAAAGAGTTCAACTCGTGCTGAAACTTCCTTCTGTCTTCTGACCTTTCTGCACTTTTCTTCCTTTGCTTTGATCTACTTCTTTTCTTCTTTTCTTCTCCTCTCTGCTCTGCAACTGATTTAACTCTTCTACTCTACTCTCTTCAACTGATCGAATGAATCAAATACATTCCTTTTTGTCTCTTGGCAAAACCGTTTTCCCTCTCATTTCAAATTTGAACTCACCTATCGTGCATTCAATGTTCTTGATTGTTGTGTAGGCCATCAAGGTGGTAGGTGGGAGTTTGGCTACAGGGGCAACCGACCTACTACATTAAATTTTTGACACTCCCCCTTTGTCCCGAGCCAAACAAAAAAAAGGATTACTCTTGATCCAAATCAACTACACCAAGACTCTCTCTTAGGTGCACAAAAGTTCCAATGCCTAAAAGCTTAGTGAATGTCTGCTAGTTGCTACTCAAACTTGCAAAATTCCATCTTGATATCCCCATTCTCCACCAACTCTCTGATGAAGTGATATTTGATCTCTATATGCTTGCTTCTCCCATGAAAAATTGGATTCTTAGATAGTGCAATTGAGGAGATGTTGTCACAAAAGATTGTGGTTCCATCCTCTTGTCTTTCATTCAAATCTATCAGGATTCTGCTTAACCAAATAGCTTGACATGTTGTTGCATTCACTGCTATGTATTTAGCCTCTGTTGTAGATTGAGCAACAATAAGTTGCTTCTTGGATGCCCATGAAATTGCACCCGATCCCATATGGAACATGTGTCCGAAAGTGCTCTTCCTATCATCTAAGCTTCCAACCCAATCACTACTCGTGTAACCAACCAATTTGAAATCATTTTCTGTAGTATACAATATTTCAAATCCCTTGGTACCATTCACATACTTTAGGATCCTCTTTCCTGCTTGCCAATGGGAATCCTTTGGTGTTTCCATAAATCTAAAAATAAAACTTACTGCATGCATCATGTTTGGTCGAGTTGCATTGAAATACATCAGACTTCCAACCATACTCTTGTATAATGTTGGATTCACAATTTTGCTACAATCTTCCTTGCTCAACTTCAGACCTGCTGTTGTTGGTGTTGGGGTTGTCTTGTTGTTCTGCATTTTGAATCTCTCCAAAATTTGCTTTGCATATTTTTCTTAAGAGATGAAGATGCCATCATGCATTTGTTTTACTTCTATGCCTAGAAAGTACTTCAAGAGACCTAGATCTATTATTTCAAATTCATTTTTTATGACCTCTTTGAACTCACCAATTAGGAAATTGTCATTTCCAGTGAAGATTAAGTCATCAACATACAAGACAAAAATCAACACTTTACCACTTATTGCCTTAATGTAGAAAGTGGACTCACCATTGCTTTTGCTAAAGCCATTGCTCATCAATTATGAGTCAATCCTACTATACCATGCCCATGGAGCTTGCTTGAGCCCATATAGAGCTCTTTTCAATCTATACACCTTGTGTTCTTCACTTGCAATTTCATAAGCAAGTGGCTGCTCCACATATACTTCTTCCTTCGATACACCATTCAAGAAGGCGTACTTCACATCTATTTGATATACCTTTCATTTGTGTTGGGCTACAATTGCTATGACAACACACACGGTTTCCATTTTTGCAACCAGGGCATGTGTCTCATCATAATCTCTGCCATATTGTTGCTTGTACTCTTTAACCACTAAACATGCCTTATGTCTATCTATATTTCCTTCAACATTGCACTTGATCTTGTAAACCCATCTCACTCCAATTACTTGCTTTTTGGGAAGCAAAGTATTTAACTCTCATGTCTCATTTTTTTCAATAGCATCTATCTCCTCATCCATGACATTACATCATTTCTCTTCATTCACAACTTCCTCAAAATAAATCGGAGCACTATGAGAAAATAATGCAAAATTTGCACTCTCATCATACCTTTCATCTTAGTATATCTCCTTTAAACTTTTAGTCTTTCTTCGCAATAGGGAGGCGAGAGTGGGATTTGAATTTTCAATATTGTTACTGCTACTGTTTTGCATTCTAGCTCAAGGTTGCCTTGATGTGCTTGGAGCTATTGTTGGGCATGTTAAGGGCTACTTGCCTTTTTGCCTTTGTCTGTAATCCTTGTTCGCTGCTCCATTTTCTTGCTGATCACCAATGTCATCTTCTTCCTCTTCAATGGTAGGCATTTTACTTGAAGTGTTTGAGTATTCATCTACCAAGCCATCCCATGATCGATTCTCAAGAAACTCCACATCTCTTGAGATGATGATCTTCTTGTCAATTGGATCATATAGCCTATAAGCCTTTGGTTCTGAGTTGTACTCTATGAAAGTACACTTCACACCTTTGTCATCCAGCTTTTGCCTTTGTTCTTTGGGCACATGTGCATATGCTACACATCCGAACACTCTCAAGATTTCAATTGTCCATCTGTTTCTTGACCAAGCCTCAAGAGGTATCTTGTCACGAACTGATTTTGTAGGACACTTGTTGATCAAATATATTGTTGTCACTACAACTTCTCCCAATATTCATTTGGGAGTCCTTTTGCTTTCATCAGGCTTCTAACCATTTCAAAAATGGTCCTGTTTTTCCTCTCAACCACTCCATCTTTCTGCGGAGCATAACTAGTTGTAAGCTTTTTTCTTATGCCATTTTTCCTGCAAAAATTTACAAACATATTAGAGGTATACTCCCCTCCTCTATCTGATCTAAGGACTTTTACATAGTGTCCACATTCTTTTTCAGACAGGGCTTTAAATTCAATAAATTTGCCAAATGCCTCATATTTGTTCTTCAAAAAATACACCCATGTCCTACAACTGAAGTTATCTATGAATGTCATAAAATAAGTACCCCTCCTAATAGAAGTAGTTTGCATAGGGCCTACCAAATCAGAATGCACCAATTCTAATGATGCTCTCGCCTTTCTAAAATTTTCAAAATTAAAAGGAAGTCTATGTTGCTTAGCCAAAATGCAAGCCTCACACTTGTCATAAGAATCTACTATGCTTGGCAAACCATCTACCATTCTTTTCTTGGACAACAAATTTAAACCAGCAAGGCCAAGATGCCCATACCTAAGATGCCAAAGCTTGGATGGGTTTGCAATCATGCTTCTAATAGCTTATTATTGATCTGCTGTTGTACATGCATGTTTGGGTAGTGCAGCACTAACTTGAGAAGAGAAACATGTCTCTATCTTCAACAGGAACATCCAGTTCTTTGTCATTTGGATTGTTGCAAGTAGTCTATTACTCCCATCCTTCTCATGAATGACACACTTGTCATTTTCCATTAGCACTTTACATCCATTTTGAATGAGTTGTCCAACACTCATCAAATTGTGTTTCATACTGGGGGCAAAATACACATTCTGTATCTCCTTCCTCTCACCTTGTTTGGTGCAAACCATGATAGATCCTTTGCCCACTATGGGAACAATTCCATTGTTTCCCATCTTAATTTCAAACTTGAAAGTCTTGTCAATGAAATAGAATATACTTTCATTACCACTCATGTGGTTGCTACGATTGATGTCCAGGTACCATACCTTACAGCTGCCCTTTTCAACAATGTTACACATGATGAAAGTTGCGGGATTGTTTGCATTTCCAATATTCACATCAGCCATATTAGCATTCTGCTTTGACTGATCACCCTGTTTCTTCCAGCATTCACTTGCATAACACCCATACTTATGACAATATTGGCATTCACCATTACTCTTATTGGAATTTAATTCTTCTTACCTCCTCTAGAGTTGTTTTGAGAGGTGTTTGCTCCCTCTTGGTTGCTTGCTCTTCTTGAGCCTTCTGCACCAACATTCTTTTGACCATTCCTTCCACGACCTCTACTTCTTGAGCCTCTACTGGAGTCGTTTCTTCCTCTCCCCTTGCCTCTTGAATTCTCTTGAGCCTTGAAAGACTGCTCTTGGGAGGTGGTTGCTGATCTGTTAATCCGATGCTCATGGGTTTGGAGTGTTCCCATCAACTCATCCATGGTCAAGGTGGTGAGGTCCTTTGCTTCCTCAATGGTCATTACAAGGTTGTCATATTTCTGAGGTAAACTCCTCAGTATCTTCTCTATGATCCTCTACTCTAAATAATCTTCTCCATTTGACTTGAGTTGGTTTATCAAAGTGGAAATTCGTGAGTTGAACTTTGTAATAGGTTCATTGTCCTTCATCTAAAGGTTCTCAAACTCTCTTCTAATCATTTGTAGCTTCACTACTCTGACCTTATCAATCCCCTTGAAGTTTGTCTCAAGGATATCTCATGCTTCCTTTGCATAATTTGTTGTTGCAATCTTGGGATAAACTCTCTGTCATTGTTGTCTCAATCAGACTTAATGCCTTAGCATCCTTTCTCCTTGACTCTTTCAATTGAGTCTTCTATGGGTTTGTGAAGGCAGCATACAATGTTGGGACTATAACATCATTCAAACCATTTACCACAAACTCCCACAAATCATTAGCTACTATTATGGTTTTCGTCTTCTTTGTCAATGTGTCATAATTTTGTCCATTAAAAGATGATGGTTGTTGTCATATCTTTCTTACATCTCCTGCCATATCAAATATCCCTAAAAACAAATGCCCTAACTCACTGTGGATGTGGGGCCTCAAAGCTCTGATACCATGTGAAAAATAAATCACAACCTATTAAAATTTTGCTCGGCACAAGGCAATGCCGAGTGACAAACTTGCTCAACACAAGTGACAAAAAGATGGTGCCGAGTAAGCTCGACAGAAGGAGCCAAGTGACTCGGCATTAAGGGCAACTTAGCACAATGTATGTCGAGTGAGCTCGGTAGTGAAGATGCCGAGTGAGCTCGGTCATCGTTGCAAGGTGATGCTAAGCAATAGAGGATGCCGAGTGAGCTCGGTAGTAATAGCAGAGAGTGAGCTCAGCCAAAGACTAAACTGAGTGAGCTATTTAGCAGACTTACAGTCTGGACATTTCCACCATTAAAACTCAGAGGGAAAAACTTCAAAACTTGCAAGTATGGATATCTTAAATGCAAAACATGTAACGTTAAGTAGAAGGAAGACAACTATAAGCCAAGTATGCTTGCTTGCTTATATTCTATTCAACAAAACTATTACAAAATGTGGGAGCATTCAGCGTCACCAGAAAAACCCTAAAACTTCAAGCTGATAAAACTTAAACTTAAAACTTATAGCGCTAATGGCTGCATACAACAATGCCTGGAGCAATCACTGCTTCACAAGTCGAATCAATAAGAATTTACAAAATAACAAAAGAGTCTAACTCGTGCTGAAACTTCCTCTTGTCTTCTAACCTTTCTACGCTTTCTTCCTCTACTTTGATCTACTGATCTACTTCTTTTCTTCTTTTCTTCTCCTCTTTGCTCTGCAACTAATTTAACTCTTCTGCTCTACTCTCTTCAACTGATCAAATGAATCAAATACATTCCTTTTTATCTCTTAGCAAAACCGTTTTCCCTCTCATTTTAAATTTAAGTTCACCTACCATGAATTCAATGTTCTTGACTGTTGTGCAGGTCATCAGGGTGGTAGGTGGGCGTTTGGCTCCAAGGGCAACTGCCCTACTGCATTAAATTTCTGACATTTCAGATATTCTATGCACAACATATGGCATTCGAATGGTGTACAGTCCTTGAATACACTTTTGCACCAATAATAATTTATCTCTATATCTCTGTGTCCACATATGGCATATGCATTTATCTCTCCAAAGTCATGATATGCTCAAAAAAAACTACATCATTACAATAGTCTTCACTTCATGTAATCTATGCTGATTGAGTGATGATTTGACAATTTTGACTCTGCCATATCAGCGTTTGGAAATTTGACTAGGCATAGAATTAACTGTTTACTTTTCACATAGAACTTATTTGTTTACTTTTCACACCAAGCTGCCCCATACAGATCCCTTAATTACATCGTTGCTCATCAAATAAATTTTTTATCTCCATCTCATCTACCAAACAATGTATTTATCATTGTCTCTATTTAGATCTCCCCAATGATACTTTTCACTTCTTCATGTTCTGCCACTAATTCTTCTTCTCAAGGTAATACGCACTAGTGTTATTAATTTATATATTCTCTTGTTTTCAAAACTCCAAACTATATAATAGCTTATGTAATTGAATATGATAGGATTTATTCAACATATATAACTGAAGAATATCTAATTCAATGCATTAGATTATGTCATATGATATGTGTAGATTCACTTTAATTTTAGCTAATCATTTCCTTAAACCTAGATATCTATTGTTAACTCTGCCTTCTAAGCAAAAAATACCTTATATAAAGTATAGTACCTATTTTCAGTATAGGATACAGCTTGTTGACTGTTGTTTTGTGTTTTCAGGGTTGTTCGAGAGCCGAAGTTGATGATTTAGGATATAAAAGTTACTCTTCCACTATTTTTTAATATGTTATGTATTTTCATATATCTCAATGCCTATTTATGTAATGATACTAATAAATATGATGCTCTTTGCTGTGCCTTCACTACGAATATTGGAAATTATTTTGGCAACACTTACCAAATTATTTTGACAACACTTAGTAATGAATATCGTATTTGTGATTTATTATTTATTAGTAAAATATTCAATCTAAATTTGGTGAACAAACTGTCTAGACTATTCTGGTTCGTCATTAAGTCATTGATTATAAGAGACGGTCATATTTACTTTTTTGATTAGGTATTGTGGTGTCTAATTTTTCCATCAGTTTCTGTCCTTACAGGCTTAACTCAGCCTTCTCATTTGATGACTATGTATTACTTATGTGGTCTGTTGGGTGCACATTTCTGTATGGGGCATATTTTTCATCTTCAATATTATTTCAGCTACCTTAATAATTTTGATTTTACAGTACTACATTAGATATAACTTATAAGGTTACAGTTCTCATCCTGATTCTTTATTTGTTGTATAATTTTGATTATTCTCATTGTTGAAATCCATTGCTTCACACACTGCATATTTATAGCATCAACTTCTTTTAATATAACAAATATATCAATACCACACACCATAACTACCAAATGTTTTTAAAGTATGTTTGTCCTACATGCCACAACTAGTAGAATGGATTGGCCTGGCATTGGCACATAAAAGCAAGTCATGCTGCAATGAATCAGGTCTGCACATAAGAAACATATAGTTTAGAGCACAATTCTTCATTCAAGCCACTCTAAACAATATAGTCTTTTCTTGTACTTTAGCTGATTACCATTTTAATTGACTGGAAAAGAGAGATCCATAATTTATGAAGCCACTTAGAAAAACAAAGATAGGAGCCAGTAGAAAGAGTTGTAGACTCAATGAAATGACTCACCATCAATTACTTTTGAATGAACTCCAAGCCTATGCACATTAACGACAATAGCTTCACAACCTATCCAGATAACAAAGTTTGTCTGTTTCTGCTAATCTAGTCAGGATCTCATTCCACAGTCTGTTTCCCATATGTTAGTAAGGCCTTCTTTAATCTACTCAAAGTTACCCCATAAATAAATAAAAGTAATGACTTTATTGAGAATATTCACAACTGGTCTTGGAGGCTGATTAAATAGATTATAAAATCATGCTTTTTCAATTTCTTGGTCAAATGCAGGCTACCTCAATAGTCCATGAAAAAGTACCTTTAAATCTTGAAGTCACAATTTCTTTTGGCTGATTAAGATAAAAATGCTCCATTTTATCTTACAACTGTTAAGATCATGCACAATTTTCTTTTGACTACTAATATCTGCTAAGATGGATTCAAATCAATCTTATGTTTAATCAGGTTATAGGAGTGGATCTTGTAGAACTTAATAATATAGGGGTGCATAGGATATCTTGTTTAGTAATAAATAGTGGGTTGGCCATTGGATTACAATAGTCTGCAATAAAAAATGCCAGTATTGACATGTTGTGATGGTCTGGTATTTATTTTGTTGGTATTGTCATCAAGGTTCAAACCCTAGTGGGGGATGCTATTGTTAAATGTTTAACTGGGGATGATATCCCCCATTTGTGGCCTTACAGATTCGTAGCTCTGGGTCAAATGCATTCACCATTGATTCCAAAAATGAAGACTGATAAAATGATTGATATTACCGTGTCCATTCAAGTATAAGGAACAAGAGAACTTCTATGATAAACAATTTCAACTAACACCAAACTGAGGCACAAGTATTCCAGACCTAGGTCTCTAAAGATGTGCTTCAAATCGCTTAATAATCCTCAGCTACTTAATAGAAGATAACATAAAAGGAAAAGCTAATCAAAGAACAAATCTCAAAAATGATGTCTTTTTTTAAAATACCATTTCCCATATGATGGGATCAATTTGAGTGGAATGTCCTATTATATCACATTGCTATGTTCAAAAGCAATAAAATATTTGAATTTTCCTTGAGTAATCATATATTATTGCTCATGCCTATCATAATCGCAACTCAATCTTTGGGACGAGGATAGAAATCTGATGTCAGACTAAGCACAACTAGATATAAGTGGAGATAGTTTACATCAACAGCTTTATGTTTAAAACAATTCACAAAAAGAATATGACAATTTGTCATATCCTTGCTGTGCAAATCATATTTGAATGTCCAAAGATGAAGAAATTACATTATTAAGAGCAACCTTTTAGGTGACAACAATATGCTAATCATAAATGTGAAAAACCTTGCTGCTCTGTTAAAGAGTTTGAAAATAAAATTAACTATCACAAAAGATACTTGTACAATTTTTGTTCTACCTTATCCCTTTCCAAGAACTCCCATTCAAAAAGTGACTCAATCCATTTCTTTATCACTGAAGGGTATGGCAAAAAATGTGCCTCTAAGTGTGTGTTTACCTCAGCAACAATATTGTTATGGTCTAAAATATGCCTTGCTTTCACAATTTTAACAATGACACTGTTAATTTGGGGCTTCCTATCTTCCTCCACCCTCTGATGGGTCTCCTATTATTCTATTTCACTCTCTCTTTGCAGCAATCATGCAAATTTCTACCTCGTAGAATTTCCAAGTAAAGTTCTTGTCGAAGTAGAAGTTATATTCTTCATCAACCTCCCTACCCATAGGTTCCTTAACAAGCACATTTCTTCCTCTTACACATGCAAGAGACAAAATGCATCTTTTTATGTCTGAAGCAGGCATTCCATTGCTTCTGCAATTTCATTATAACTCAAGTGTTGTGCAGAGTCAAAAAGAAGAAGGATACACATCTGATAGGTTCATGTCTGTGACAATTTGCAAAGACTACCTTCAAATCTGGTGTACCCATGTTTGTCTGCCATGTCAGGCTATGGCCAGTGTGAATGCTTAAGATAGTATGCCTTGAACTTGTCACACACTGCCAAAATTTCTTTTGGAAAGTTGCACTTTACACCAACTTGTCTTGGCCGTGAACCTGTAGTGAGATCCTGGACAACCAAAGTAGGACCTTCATTCACATCTCCAGATGCTCCCACCATTGAATTGAAACCTTGCAAAGCATCATTAGATATCTTCGTGTCTGTAAACATGCCTTCCAACTTTGAAGTGAACTGATAACCACACTCTGTTTTTAATCTCACCATAAGGCTTCTCTCTGCATCATCTCAAGCAGTCTTTCCTGATAGAAGTCTCTCAGCTAAGTGTTGCTTGTAATATTTTTTAAAGACATCCTTCTCTTGAAGATTAGGAAACAATACCATCACTTTCTCCAAAAAAGCCTCCACATCATCTTTATTATTTAGCAAGCTGTCGCTTGATTCATTATTATTATGAAAGTATTGAATCTTGTAATAATAATTTTTTTAATCCACTCTTATGCGATGGGGAATGGATGTCGTGGTTTCTCCTTTTATCTTTCATCGGGTTTTATTTCGGTATGATGATTTGGAAATCTGGAAGTCTGATATTATGGGACCCGTCATCACTGAAAGATTCTTTTATATTCCTTATTCTTTATTACTGTGTGAGACGATCTTTTCCACTCATGTGTGTCCTGGGGGCCGGAATAACAAATGCAAAGTTATAGTCACGTGTAGAACTAGGTATCTTTTTCCAATGAATGTCCATATATATGAAAAGGAATTTCTATCAAATAACGATAGTTGGAAGTTGTTCGACATTCATGCTTTCCCTAAGTCCAAGGGAAATAGACCACCAAAGTACACACTTTGGCTGGTTGCTGCATCTATGTCAAACTACAGTCTAGAAGGAGAGTGGGAGTTAAAATTGAAAGAAATGCTGATATCAAAGTAGCCCATCTTGAAAATTTTGAAGCCGAGAGTTATGACTCCCTGCATCGACATCTAAAAATCTGCTTTGCCTACTTTTTTTTCTTTCCCAAGGACTATATTATTGCACGTGAATATCTCATACATTTGTGGATAGAAAAGGGACTTATTACTCAATCACATCTAGGTGAAGATGAGTTGGACATTGGGTTGAGTTGCCTGAGTCAGCTTGCAAATATATGTTGAAAATATTGATTGGGTTTTCCCTATGTTTATGTGATAACAAACCTTCATTAGTGTCAATTTTTTCAAATTTGTCAAATGGATGAATTCTGTCTGAAAGCTGAAGCTATTTGTCTGGGATTTCCCTCAGCTGTATTAGAATTAGGCTAAGTTACCGATTCGGACGCAGATTCCAGAAGCGGATACGGGATGCGGGGATTTTTTTTATTTTTTTTTGGACGTGGATGCGGGAGGAAACGTGTATATATATATATATATATATATATAGTATAATATTAACATATGCAAAGAAATGCAAGAAATATACAAAAACAAATCATTTGATAAATCATAATATGACTATTAATCTATGATACTTAACAGTTAACTGAACCCTTAAACAAAATTCAAGATATTTCAAAATTCATATGATATTCATATATCAATATCAATATGTGCTTGTCCAACATTAGCGTTTAGTCTTGACTCTTAAACAATAAGTTCAAACAGGTCATGTTCAAGATTCCAACAAAATAAAATTTAAAAACATGGTAAATGATTGAAGTTTGAAAATTCAATCAATCAGAGTCTGACTCTGAATCATAGGGATTTGCAAGAAAATCCACATTCTCATTGTCATCTCCAACTACTGAAAGATCATTTGAACCAAGCATGGTTCCACTTATGCTAGATGCACCACGTGCCACACTAACATCATCACCGTCTCCAACTGTAACAAGATCATGAAGTGTTGCATCCAAATCTGCACACTCAGGGGCTACATCCCAAAGCTTTGTTGCCCCTTCCTTGTAATGATCATTCTTACGTGACAAAAGACACAAGTTGGTGTGGACAAAGACCAAGTCCTCAGCTTTCTTGGAGCCTAACCGGTTGCGCTTCACCGAATGGATAAAGGAGTATGTACTCCAATTCCTTTCAGCAGCAGAAGAACTAGCAACCTATATAGTTGTCACAAAACATACAAATGAAAAGCAAATTAATTTTATAGAATGTGTGAAACACTAAATTCTACAATGCAAGTGTAAACATAAAATTTTAAAACAAATTTACAAAACAAAATAAAAAATTTACTTGTGATGGGACTTTGATTGCAAGAGGTTGAAGATGCTTGAAAGGTTGACCATACATGTACCACCATGTGATAGCTCCCATTCTATTTTGGTCCTTTAGTGCAAATGGAGAATGCTTTAACCCCGAAGCAAACAACCCAAATTCTTCCCTCACTTTTTCATGCATTTCTTCTAGTGGAAAGAGTCTTGAAAGGGCTTTGTGGCACCCCTCAGCAACCTCCTCATCTGCAAATGGTGCAACTCTACCCGACATACCAGCTATCTCCTCACTATAGTACCTAGGAGATAAGGCATATGCAAGGAGGTGCAATGGGGTAGTCATCTTATTCCAGCGATGGTTGATAATTGCTTGCACTTGTTTGCATAAGGCTTCACATTGTGTGGGGTCACTCTCATGTGCTTGTATAGAATGTTTTACCTTCTCAACCATGGTGTCCATGCCATCATACACATCCCCTAAGCAAGGTGAATCTGTATCAGCAAAACGGAGCATAGTCATGATGGGCTCAGTGAAATCCAATACATATGCCACACGAGCCCACCAACTCTCATTCAAGATCACATTCCTGATCCTTTGTGCTCTTTCTGAATTTGAGACCTTCCATACACCCCATTGATGACCAATGACCATTTGACTTAATGCATCTTTTACCTTGAGGAGTCATCTCATAACGATTGTATGAGATACAAAACGGGTCTCAGCAACCTAAGCAAGTTAACAATATGTCAACTGACAATATAATTATAAATTTTAATTTTTAACTAAATTACAAAACCATGAAACTTAGTAATTTAAAAAAATTAATTTACCTTTAGCAACTCCAATTTGGGGTATGTTCTAAAAATGGATTGTGACATGTGGCGATTGGTCACAAACATTTGTATGTCCTCCCCCTCTTCATATATTTTCTTCACCCAATCTACTTCAGTGCCAATCCTCTGCATGATCAAGTTAAGGGAGTGAACAGTGCATGGAGTCCAAAAAATATGATCATACCGACTCTCAACTAAAGCACCCGCACCCCTGCAATTTTTCTCATTGTCAGTGACCACCTGTACCACATTCTCACTACCCACCATCTCGATGGCCTCAATGAGAATTCTAGAAATGAATTCTGAATCCTTCACTTGCCCTTCACAATCAATGACCTTCAAAAATATTGCCCCTTTGGGGGAAATTGCAATCACATTAATTAGTGGCCGGTTTCTTGTATCCTTCCAACCATCTAACACAATAGTTAGACCCAAAGTTTTCCAAGATTTTTTGATTGGTTGAAGGTCTCTCTATATGTGCCCTCTCTTGTTGCAATAAAGTTGTACGCACCTTTTCATAGCCTGGGCTTGTGTAGTCAGCTGGTGATTCTTTGATTGCTGCCACCATTTTCTTCCAATATGGTGATCTCACCAAGTTGAAAGAAAGCCCATTCGCATAGAGGCAACATGCAATAGCTTCATCAGCGCGATCTCTTGCCCCCATTTTAAATGCGGTGTCCAATGGGCCTCTTTTGCGGGTTAAAATTTCCACTTCTTCCTCATCCTCTTCTAGCACAGTTACCTGCGAGAATGGGTGTTGGGAGGATGCAATTGGTTCAGTGGTTGTCTGTGGCTTGCTCTTTGAGGAAGGACCTTGATAGTAGCTTTTTTTTTATCTATTGATCAATGCATCAGCAGCTTCTTGTTCTCTTACAAATGAAAGTATTTCCGCGCTAGTCATCCTAGTACCATTTTTGCCTTTGCACATTCCAAATCCTTTGCCAACAGGGCCCATAAAATGAAGCTTCACTCAGGAATATGAGCTATTGAAAGGTTTTCCTTTGTTACTTTGACAATAATTGCACTTCCAATAGTATGAGCCACCTCCTGAAACCTGTGATATCCGTGTTGTATGTCTCCACAAAGGAGAACCTACATCAATTTTGAAATTATCAGTCCCTTCCCCTCCTTGGCCCCCCATTGAACTTTGACTAGCACTACCACCGGTATCCATTCTTGCTTAGTTTTTTGCAACCTATTTTATAAGAAAATGAATAAATTTTAATTAGTTCCTAACAACTATGAACATCAATGATCATGCGTACAAGTGGAAAGAAGTGAGAAAAACTACTAAAATAGATACCCAAAGTTACTTCTACATATCTTTCAAAAAACAAAAAAATGGGAAAAAAACTTTTAAAAAATCTTCAAGAACTTGAAAAAAATCATCAAAAACTCAAAAACAATCATCTAAATACTCAAGCAAAGGATTGATCACTTACCTTGAATGGTTTAAACTTCTTTGAGAAAGCTATCTCTCCCTCTTCGATCGATCCTCTTTGAAAATGTTGAACTTAGCTTCACAATGAAGGAGTGGCTGTAGGTGCAAAAAAAATTCTAAAATGGCTCTTGTGAATGCTTCTATGTTGACTTCTAGGGTCGTTTTAGGGTATTATTGTGAAAAAACACTTTAAAAATGCTTTTAGTCACATGTTGTTATGGAAGTTTAAGTTAAAATAAACTATATTTTATTGCTTTGCTAGTTAAGCCCCACGGATGCGCCCGGATGCCCTGTGGGTGCTGCCCAGAAGCCACCCGTAGGCATCCGAATGTGGGTGGAAGCTGAGGGCAGCACCCGCAACGCATCCGGAGGCTTCCCGCATCTGTCCGCATCGGATGCGAAAGCCAGGCCCTATTGGCACGAATCGGTATCTGAGGAATTAGGTAAGGGTCGACTTTCAGTTTGAGGCCTAAAATCATATTCTTGAAACTCATCAACAACAATTTTGCTGTTAGAATTAAGGATCATCTTCAACTCCGTTGTCCTTTATATTGATGATTAATTGGGAATGAGTGGCCATTCAATGGAGTTGCCACTCATTGTTGGAAGGAGATTCATTACTCTGGTTTTCAATTTCAGGGCTTTTCCCCTTATCTAGAGTTGGGCTAGTAGGATCATGATTTCTCTGTCATTGCATAGATCTTCCTTTTTCACAGTCATTTTGAGTAGAATTTTAAATTATCTATTTGGTTATCTTTTTCTATGACTTATTGAGAAACTTATCTTTTTGAATCACCATCATTTAAGTCATGTAGGGTTACCATCATTTAAGTCGTGTAGGGTTAAAGCCAATTTAAGGCTTGCTTTGACATCAAATTCTTTGTATAGTGTGGACATCATTATGCTTTCACTTTTCATTGAACAACTAACATTAGTATGTTCTAGATCCTGTTACTAGATTTTATGAACATAATAGACTTATATTTATCTATAGATCCTTGCTAGGAGGATATCTAGGATCAGTTTATGAAGAACTTTTGCACTGCGCCCTCATGAATACAACTATTGACTATTCTCTTTTAAGCCTTAGGTATTCCTTATTTCAAGATATAACTTCTGAAGGCACCAACTACCCTTCGATTCTAGTTTAGTTTGTTAGCCAAGATAAAACACACAAGTAAAGGCAATGATTATGCTACATGTCTATAAATTATTTTTGTTGGCCATAGAAATTTATCATTTGCGTAATTATTAGTTGGTATCGTGCTGAATTTTGTGTCTAATCTAAGTGCATTGTATGTATGATTTGAATAATAAAGCCATTATATCATTTTTATAATATAACTTCTGCTTGATTCTCGCAGTCTATGCTTTAAAATTCAATTGCTGTTACTTGATTTGATTTTAACAGATCAAAATCATCTTTCACCATATACTGAAGCGTTGAGAATGCTTATGCATACCTTTAAAAGATTATGATTTACCCCTCAATTTCTAACCCAAACCAGTTTAGCAGTGCATATCTCTTGTCAAATGCAACTCTAAAAGAGCTCTTTGATTTCATTGAGGAAGGGTTGTCTGGGTTGTCTCTCATATTATAGGCATCCACAGACCACGTTTTATTCAGAAATATGTAATTAAAAAAGCCCAGAAAAGGCCTTATAAATTTATAATTTTGAGTGCCAAATCTTGAACATATGTGATAAAAACCATGCTTAAAAAAAAGAGCCTGAGGAACAGTAATAAAACCTCTCAGTCTGAATAGAAGCATTTTGTTAATGTTTATTTTTAATGAAATGGCTGTCAAAGAAAAGATAAAAACAACCATAGGGCCACAGAGAAATAAATTGAATGCTGAAGAAATGAGAAGAGTGTTCCTAGATTTGCGTGGAGATTAACACTCAGGAAATAGTTTTAATCTAATTCTTTTGGTTCGATGTGTGACTGGAGAGGCAATGAAGGGACTCCTTTATTTAGTATAACGATAAATTTTCATAAATGTTACAACTGGCGCATGCTATTTCTGATGTGCTCGTGGGGATTTAAACTTACCTGGCGCATGCCATTTGTGATGTGCTCGTGGGGATTTAAACTTACCTATTGACCACAAATTTCACACATTAGAGCATACCCTGGCACCTCATAATAGGACTTATGAATAACCAGTGCCAGCGTAGTGTGGTTGTAGAACCTCAGCCGTTACCTCCTCTTAAACAAGAACTCGCCACATTTTGGCCTTTCACTTGAGAAGAAGTGGCCAGAGCCTGCAATAACTTCTCTAACGAAATCTCATGCAGCAATGGAGGTGCAGGGCCCATTTATGCTACTTCCTTGAGCAACACAGATGTAGACATTTCTTGCATTTCTTCGCCCGTCTCTAAGGAAGTATCCATTACATATAAATTATTAATATAGTTACATTCAATCCTTTGAACGATTCATTTTTTATAAAACACTTGGTATTCGGTATTTGCATCATCACATTTATTATTAACACTACTTTACAAATAGGTGGAAAAAGTTGTCATGTATGAAGAGATTGTGTGTTGATGTGTACAAGGAATTTTCGCATATCATCAATAAACATAATTCAATCCCTTTATTTTAATGTTTTACTGTTTCTGATGATGTGTAGCATAATATTGCAGAGTTTCTCTGTAACGTGAGACTTCCTGGCACATAGCAATTGACTGAGTGAACAATCTCTGTAGCATTCAACCATGCCGCTCTACGTACTCCTCAATCGCTGCTTCAATATATATTGATGTTGCAGTTATGTGACTGACTTGGCCTTTTCTAACTCAGGATTTGAAGGACATATATTTAAATTATTTGCAATTCATCTTCCCATGGTTACCGGATGTCTTTTCTTGGATGGTTTTCACCATATCTGACTTCATACATGCCGCTTATTGTTATTCTGTAAAATGATATGATTCACATCTTTCACACAAGTTTTTGGTAATAGTCTCTGCCATTTTAAAACCTGGGATTTGTTATCCCAAAGAAGGGCTAAATCACGCATATTCTCTGTATGGTACTGGTTCTTTTCTATTCTTTCTTGACCTCAGGTGATGCCTCCTGCATGTGCTCAATTTCTGATTATTCTGTGTAACTGCAAATGGGTCTATATCCCTTTGAAAGTGCAGCATGTTCTTCATTGTCAATACTTTCATTTTCTGTTATGGCAAGTATGCACTATAATATTTTTCATCCACTTTTAACCCATTCTCCTCGGTGACCTTCTTAAACCCAATAAGAGCATTGTTTGCAGCCAGCTAATGGAGGTTTGAGCAAGATTCATAGATTTATTTCACTTTATTGGAATGAATGTCAGCCATTATTATTTCCTTCTTTTCCTTTTGTATGAGGGCTGGAAAGCTTCGAATAGTCAGGACCTCTGCAATGATTTCTTATCAACAAAACTTAGATCCTCAAAGCACAACTTTGTCTTTGTATGGATCTCTGACTGTGTAGTAAATAACTCAAGGAACTTGAGATAGACATCATCAACAGAGAAAAATGACTGCAACATCATCAGGAACCATTTCACTAAAACCATCAAGTGAACCCTATCCTTATCACCATGCTCCCCTTTGACAAATTTTGAACAGTTTTCTCTTTCATGAAAATGGAGAGACTTTTAGTTTGTGAAATGATATCATGATGTATTCATAACTTTCTCCTTAACATCTGCTCTGTGATAACCTTATTCGTTTACTTATTTTCTCAACGCTAATCAAATAGAATCTAGATTTGTACATGTATATTGCAATTAAATTCTTACACTCACACATGTCTTGAAGATGCTTTATATATGGCAGGGGCCCTAGCTCAGTTGGCTAAATCTTCCCTGTTGCAGGGGGTTGGTCACGGGTTCTAGTCTCCCCCGTCCCCGTGGTACTGGTGGGCGTGTCGCGCCAGTGCTACCGGTCACGTTAAAAAGTTTATCCGGCGCACTGCAGTTTATAGGGGGGCTGTGCTGCACCCGATTCCTGCAGTCTAATAATAATAATAAAAAAAATAATTTTAAAAAAGATGCTTTATATATCACTTCTATATATTCATATCTCACTATGGAATTTGATGGAGGGATCACTTGTATAAATTGATGTGTTCGCTGAACTGCATTGCTCATATCTATTTCTGCATGCTTGATCATATTTAAGCAATAACATACTAATTATGTATTCCTGCACAGAAGCTTAAGTTACAGAGACTTTGATTTCCAACACTCCCTTATCACTTCTTCAAGCCTTTTAGACGTTTCACTCCATCTACTCCCAATAAAGACCTTCATTAGACTGTATGAATATATATTCTTTTGTTCTGAAATATTCCTTTTGCATCTTGGATAATGGTTTGGACACTCTTCATGATATGTTTGATATCAGTCAACTCTGTATAGTGCTGTAGTTCATATATATGTATAAAACAGCTTTCTCATACAACAATGTTATACAAGGGCTCTCATATCTTAAGAAATTGTGATTTTTCAAATTGAAATATTACCTCCCTTCCATATATACACAGCGATAAACAATAAGGAAGATAAAAGAAACTTTCAGTGATGACTGGCCCCGTAACATCAGACTTCTAGATTTCCAAATCATCTTACAGAAATAAAACCTGATGAAAGATAAAGGATAGTACACAAATGGAGGGCCATAGGATCAATATCTTTTTAAGTTCAGTAATAAAGTTCTGATATAGCTGAATAAGTGTATCACCATCTTGCAGAACCTAGGCAACTTTTAGGAAAATAATGGGAGATGACATTCAAATGGAAGCGCTAATTTGTCCAAATTAGGGCTCCATCATGCCCAAAACCCTGTATATGTAAAGTATGGTCCTATGTTTGTTGAATGGAGATGTGTACCCGGTCCTCAAAACTGGTGTCCCTATCTCCATGGAATTTTTGGGATAGCAGGACAAGAGGTAACATGCCCTGGCTGTCCCATTTTTTCCCCAAAACTTTAAATCTAAAAAATGTCCCCAAAATGGTCGAAAGTGTTATGAAATGTTTCTGATATGCCTGCCGATTTCAAGGGAGGACAAGGAGATCTAAGACGTGCCTTGACTAATTGGCATTTATCCAGGCATCATAGATGGGATAAAAGGCAATTTCCCATGTTCTAAATAGAAACACTTGAATTTATTTAAAATTCAGTTTTAAAAGGGGCATTATGTAAATTAAGTAGTTTGTGATGTTTCTGATGGGCGGTTCCCAAAAAGATAAGTCATAATCTTTGATTGATTATATTATTTCCATTAGTCATTATAAAATTTTAACTTTTCCGATCTGAGCATAACCATTTATTGAACTGCACTCTAAACAATGTTGCTTGATGATGATGGATTCTTGTTATTAAAGTAAAAATAGTAAGGTTCTTCGCTGAGTTATATTAATTAAGAGATGCTCTATATGGTGTCTGATCCAATTCTTTCTGTACACAAGTTGGCACAAAGAATTTTTAAAAATTTCCTTCCTTAGCATGTCGCCTTGCATAAATGTGGAAGCACAATGTTTGGATTGATGAGGCCTCCTTGCAAATAATCCTCTATTGATAGCCTAACTGACATGAATGATCGTGGAATCTGAAGTAGCCTTTCAATTGTTTGCTTAGCCTTCCATTTCCCTATAGTTCCTAGCATTGAATCTGACAGTTAAAACCCCTGGAGCTGCTCCCTCCCAGTGATTGCTCCTGATTCTCATTTTCTGGTCATTGCAACAACTAACCGTTTGTAGTGTTGTGCGCTTGCCGACTGTATTTCTACATGTTCTTCAACTGCTATGAGATGTTCTTCACCTTGTTAAGAAACGATTTTTTGAAGTACAGGCATTGTATTGGAAAGATTGTTGCATCTTTTAACTATTGCTACATTTTTTATTCAAATAGTTATATGTTGCATCTTTTAAGTATTGTTGCATAATTTATTCAAATACTTGTATGTTGCATTTTAAATGTACATATCCACCTATTATATTATTACCTCAGTTAATGTGTTTGAGATGGTCCGAGGCTGTTAGCAGTCGACGTTTTCCAGCCTAAGCGATCTTTTCCGTTTGATTGAAAACCCAAAATCCCAAAGACTATATTCATTCCGCCAAACCAGAAAACTGTAATGCAAATACAGAGGAAATCGAGCGGAAAAGATTAAACATACAAGAGATCTTTAGGGTATTTACCTGTTTATTGTGCATATCAGAATCGTTCACGTTGAAGGCGCCGACGGCTAGGGCACGATAGATCAGGAAAACAAACGTGATATAAATGATGAACTCTCATGACTTACAATCTTATCCATGATGATCAACCCTTTTGCTTCTGTTGAGAACTGCCGATGACGGCTAGGGCATGATAGATAAAGGGCAAAAACGTGATATAGGTCATGAACTTGTCATGACTTCCGGTCATATCCATGAGGAACCGGCCTTTTGCCTCTGTTGAAATCTGCAGATGATGCCCTGTTCAGAACTGCGGATGATGCCCTGTTCAGAACTGCAAATGATGCCCTGAATGAGCGCCAAAAGTTTGCGACTCTTAACCTAAACCTTATTCTAAATCTAACTCTAATGCAAATTCTAATTATAATTTCAACCCTAACTCTAACTATAATATTTTCTTTGATAGAGGGCTCAGACTTACGAGGCAACCCCAAGCCCGCTAGTTACCAACCAGTGAAGGGGCACGATCCCGGCCTCATTCCTTATGATGTCGAAACTTTGCACTCAGCAAGACTTGATCCCTAGTGGACTCTTTGTGAGGTAGACTAGACCAAGGACCCATTGACCTAACTATAATATTTTACATAAAAAATTTCTTAAATTAATAACAAATTAAAGTTATGCAAATTTAACACCATTTATATAATTAAATAATAAAATGTTGAAGAATAATTAATAGTAACTTTATACAACTACAATTTTAAGTAACTTTATACACTTATATTTAAAAATAAATAAATAATTTAATACTAATCTTATCAAAATTAGAAAAATGAAAAACTACTTATATATATATATATATATATAGAGTTCTCCATACACCTATTTTCATATATATATATATAGTTCTCCATACACCTATTTTCATCAAATTGCAAGATAATTTTTTCACTGAGAATTAATGAAAAAAATAAACACCTAAGAACGAATAGTCATGTATCTTTCATTATATCTATATATGTGAATGTTTAAATAAGGCGCATATCTCTACTTAGACGCGTCACTTTCTTTCAATTCTAGCCGCACAAGTTAAAAACTATAGTTGTGCATTCGAGGGGAAAAGCTAGGTCATAATATTAAATCCAACACTAAGGCCCCGTTTGGTTGCTGGAAGATGAGGGCCAAAACCGGATTATCAGAGGCAAAACCAGGTTTTGCAAAAAAACTTTGGTGTTTGGTTGGTTAAAATTATAACCTGGTTTTCAATTTCATCTTCCAATTTTGGTCAAAAATTGGAAGAAGTTTCTTCCAACAAAAAGGTGGAATTCGAAATTAAAACCAGGTTTTGAATTTTATGACAGTTTTTTTAATAATATTGTGGGGTCCACAGTATATTCATCTTCCGTGTCAACCAAACGGACCATTGGCTTTCCAAACCACAAAACCAGGTTTTCGAAAACTTGGTTATAAGATAACCTGGTTATGTCAAAAAATCATCTTCCCCAACCAAACGGGGCCTAAAAAACGAGGAGGAACCTCTTATTTTTATTTTTTTATTTACAAAGAGCTACGTACGTTCAATAATACGTAGAGTTGGTCATAAAACATAAGAACTTTTTTACATATATGTTGTTCCTCCAACAAAAGCTGCTAGGAAAAGAGACTTTCTACAGCAACCTTTCGAAAATAAACAATAACATTTCTGAAAATGGTTGAAAATGATTCAAAGCTTGAAGAGATCGGCAACCATTACACACTAAATCTTTTACGTCTTATGCTGAATATGAGTTGTTTGGAAACATTGGCAGGCTTTCTCTATCAAAATACTCCTTCATTTGCTGGTTTGCCCATGGTGGTATTGTTTGTGCTTGGAGTCCCTGCGGCATGCTCATAAACCCATCATTCCATTGCCAAGGAATATTGTTTGTGCCCATTCTCCTCATATTCCTGCAACTCTGTCATGGGAAAAGAAAGTATCCACAAGACGTAAACTAGCAATACATATTACTCGTTTTGAAAACATGATCAAGAATAACTAATAAACATAGAGCAACTTACCTGTAGCTGAAGTTGAAGCTGTTTGACGTACTGGATTGCTTCTTCAAGAATGGAGGCCGTGTCAGTCTATGCAAAATAGTAGAAATAATTAGTAACATGAGAGATATTAGTCCAAAGATTCTGCCACTACATCATTAGATAAGAACCAACCTTATTACAACTGGGAACCAGAAGTTGAAGAGCTTTTATCTTCTCACTGATTCTCTTCCTTCGCCTCTGGTTTTCATAAAAACAAATATCTTAAATCTTTCTTCAAAAACAACACGTACGTGTCCAAATCAAATCTCTAAACTTGTCTCTAGATTTGATTGTGAATCAAATTTCTAAACTTGTCTCTAGATTTGATTGTGAATCAAATCTCGAAACTTGTCTCTAGATTTGATTGTGAATAAGATCTCATTAACCAAGCTTTTCACATTCTATATATTATTAACTCTGTAAACATCTCTTTTACCTTTGAATATATGTTCATAACTATAAACATTATATACAATCAAATCACAAACAAACTGTAAGAATGTATTTTTAACGTTGAAATCTACATAAATATTGATAACTCAATAAAGGGTATGGGAGTTAGAGAAAAGGCCTGCTCCGACAAATTATGAACGTGAGGGTCTCTCTGTCGTTTGGATGAAGATTTTTTCTTCTCTCTTCGGGTACTGAGTGATTCAGTAGAACTCAGATGTAAATGCTGATTGTTGTCTTCTCCATGGATATCATTCATCTCCAACAAACAATCTTCAACTACGATGGGGTCGTTGTCTAAGAAAGCCATAATGTCGGCTTCATGTCCTCCTTCACTTGCTGTAAATGGATTTGCAGCCATTGCGATATCCTTTCATCTTGTTAGCAGAGGACATTTCATATGTATAAATAATCAGTTCAGTCACTCTGTGTCATTGATCCACCGCTTGAAGAACCATAGCTGTACAAAGGACAGGCAGCCTTTGGCAGGTATCCCAAAAAACAAAAATAAAGGTGGTGATGCTCCAATATTTCGCAAGATATTTTTAACCTGTTACAATTTCGATACTTTTGTAGATATTGTAGAAGTTTGAACAGACGCGGTGATGTTCTTAAATTGTGTTTTGAGTGATCAAATCTTGAAGTTGCTCCCAAATGATGATTACAGGTTAGCAAAACGTTTTGTAGTATAAATTAAAAATTAAAAGGAAAAGTTGCGTCCTTATGTTGTACATAAGATTGTTTCAATTAATATGCTCATTCTGTTTATAACAGTACTATTATGAAAAGACATAATGAAGATTAGGATTGTTATATTAGGTGATTAAGAGATTACAATTAGGTTTCTTATTTTGTATATTTTTTGAACATTTGTTAGGAATAATAAATGAAGAAACAATGGAGATAAGATTAGTAAATTTATTATTGTACAATTATTTAAAAGAATTTCAACTATATATTGACAATAAACAAATAAAAAATCAATTGAAAGCCTAACATATTTTAAGAATACCACCACTTTAAGTTCTACACCAAAAACACCAAACCCATGACAATCAAACCTATGGACATTATAAATTATACCATATCAATTTTCTCTATGAGAGACTTGATCCTAATTTGAAAGAGAGATTGATGTACTTCTAGTTATTGTACAATTTTAGAGAGGTTGAAGTAACTCTAGTAATTTTTCAAAGATGATTATTTGAGTTAAATTGTATTTGTAAAATTAAAAAATGAAAAATGAAAAGTAAGTTGTCAATTATTATATATAAGTTGATTAACTTGACATAAATATCTATTCTTCTACTTCTATTGAACATTAATAAAGAAAACAAAGTGCAAATCACATTAATTATGAGTTCGTACTTCTCAAAACGAAAAGTGACAATATATGACCATAATATCAAAACATTCTACATCAAAAGAAATAAATTATGCGTAGGTATGTGTTAAAGGGACAAATCATCATCGAGATCTTAAACAACATAATCTTGTGCATCATCCTAGTTTAAGATCAAAAGTATACATTTCATAGGGGACAATATTGCTAGAAACAATCTCAGAGTTTTTATTTCATTGATCCATTATGTGTGTGCGGTACCTATTGATGAACCAAATCTTGTTCCTCTCATCCACTATCCACTCTTTTTTAGTTTCTGTATGAATTCAACTAGAGTAATATAAAGTACACCTTTGTCTCAAGCTGAAACATAGCCATGTGTAATCTTTTGTTTCTCCACTACTTCTTTGCCTTCTTTTTGGATATGAAGTAATTTACTCTATTTAATTTTTTAAATTGAAATGACATGTAAGAAAATGTTAGTATAAATGAGTCTCTAAAGAGACTTTGTAAGGTGTCTCCCTACAAATTCATTATTATTCCTAATTTTTCAAATGTTCCATAACTAAATAAAAGAAAAAAAGTACATTGGAAGGTGTTAGAGAATTTTCTTCTATAGACAATGCTTCCATAGATATTATTATGTAATGAGAATCTCATTAAGAAATAGAACAAAGAGAACCCATATTTCTATTGGAAAAAGTACATTAAAAAAAGTCATAAAAAACTATATTATTTCTACAAAAAGAGAAAATGTTGTGTTCCCTACCAGAGATTTTGTAAGTGCAACTTGTGTAGGAAAAGATTTCATAGAAAGTAGGACAATTTCTATTCAATGGGGCAATGTCAAAGATAAAATAAATACTTACATAAAATATATTCCTTGAGGTATACATTGTACTTGAGGCTTAGATGATTGATTATGTCTAGGTTATAGGTAAGAAAATACTACATATACTTATCTTTCACAAGGCGTAGGGGGTATTACTATCCAACAAAGATGAAGGGAATAAATATATTGGGAGAAAAAAATTATATCAAGGTTGAGGTTAGAGAAGGTAGCATTGAAGATAGAATGGGTTCTCCATTAAGGAATTAGGATGGCAAAGTCATTCATAAGAACAACCCAAAGAATTACTTCTCTACCTCTCATAACATAAGAAAAAGTTATGATACCCTTATCTACCCATTTCTTAGTTGAACAACCTTGAAAATTGTAAGATCCACTAGATTAATTTATGTCCACAAACAAGATGGCTACTTATAGCTTATCCACTCTCATAAAAGAAATTTTTGACATATCTTCATCCCTTCCGCATTAATTAAAATAAATTTGATCCTTGAACCTTAAAATTGGAATACATAGCTAAGAGATTAGATATGTTTAAGCCAATCCAGCAATTGACATTTCAAGGATGGGCATGAGAAATATTATATCTAACAAGAACTTTGCATGTATCCCCCCTTCATTGGCTTCATAGATAAATTTAAAAGCAACCTCAATACCTTTATTCCTTATGTATTTTAGTTTCAAATTCCTTGTGTTTAGTACACCATTCTAAACAAAGAACATGGGTGTTCTTACTCCCTTTTCCATCCAACCACGGGAAGTCTCTTATAATATTTTGGGTGAATCCAAATCAATTCTAGTTAACTAACTAGGCCAAGGAGAAGTGAATTGAATAAGAGGATCTAATCTTTTATTTCAAATAATAGGAGACACATTTTTTAGATATAGGGAGAAAATGACATTATTGAAGGATAAATTAATTACTAATCAAAAGTATGAATATTAAAATGAATGTATATATTAAAATAAATTAATAAATAGAATTATGGTAACACATCAAATACTTATTTCTTATAACTCGTGCAAAAGGTGGTTAGTCTTTCCTAGCCGTTGTTTTCTTTGTGAAGCATAGTCTGAATCTTTTGACCATTTCTCACTTATCTATCATTTTACTAGGGAAATTTGTACTTATATTTTCCCGAAATGGAAACTATGTTTGATTATGCATGGCTCTCTATAAGAGTTCTAGATGTTGTGGAAATTGCACCATCCTAAAGTGGAAAATAATATTTTTATGATGGCAGCACCTCATGTAATGTGGAATTTATAAAAGGAGACAAATAATAGGGTTTACAAGTATTTGCCCCCATCTACCTTTCTCCTTGTCAAAATAATCAAGGAAAATATTATTAAAAAATTCCAAACTAATGTCTGCCATGATATTGGCTTTAATGTAGGTATTGGTGTTGGATCAATCATCAAAACCAAAAGGGAAGTGTTAGGTGGAGCTGCCCTTGTAGGGATGGATAAAATTGAAGCTTCGACTAGAGGTAATATCACCTCTACGGGGTGTGGGTATACTATAAAATATGCTAAAGGAAACGTAATTAAAGTTATTCAGAGGCCATAGGCCTCATTCGGGGAAATTAATTTGTTGAAACATTTTGATTTTGAAGTATTTGGATTGAGGGAGATTTACAAAATGTTATAAACTTCCTAACTAATAACATGTCTCCCTCTTGGATGATTGATAATATTACTATAGAAGGGAAAATTATAGTTAAGAATATTGAGAAAGTGTATGTATCACAAATGTATAGGGAAGCTAATGGGGTCATTCAAATATTAGCTAATGTGGTTGTCACTATCAACATTGTCATTCATTGGAATGATGCAAAATGCATTAATAAAAATTTAGAATCCCTTACTTATAATGACAAGACTTGCACAAAAAGTATCAATTCAACATATCTTTTTAATTGTGAAGAGTATGTATTGGAAGAAACATTAATTATTCCTCTATTTCAGAGGGTGTTAACTCAAATAATTGGAAATATTCCCACACTTTATGGGTATTAGATGACTTATTTTTACTATTTGCAATAGCTACATATTGTGATGAGCGAAATTTCAAAGCAAAGACAAAGATTTACTCGTCTAAATCTATTATAATTGGTGGGAATCTAAAAAGAAGAGAGCCCAATCTTGCACGAAAAAAAAATGAGATGGAAATCTCGAAAAAAATAGGAGAGTGGATGACTAGTCCCATATATTAACACAATGAAAGAGCCTAAGTCAGAGGTGGCATTAATATTTATAAAGTATCGAGATAATTGTTATATGACATTGGCAAGAAGGCATCTACAATTGATAGGAAATTTCATTGCTAAGATAATTTGCTCGAATCCTAAGGGTATGCCCTTCATCTATGACACAAGTGTTTTTAAATTAGTGGTTTATATTTTTCCTAAGAAAGATGATGGAAAATTTTGAGGATGTTAGAGGTGAATGTGGTTGATTCTTTAAAACTTATCTAGTAAAAATTTCATGTGGTTGTGATGGAATATATAACCTTGGATGTCTAATATGATAGAGACCAATCCTACCACTTTGTGTTTCTTAATCACTTCAAGCACAAAATTGTGAGAGGCCTTCCTATTGTATCTTTTATGTTTGTTATCATACAATTTTAAGATTCATTAGGAGAATCCCAACAAGGCTATTTTGCATGAAGGGTCAATTATTTTGATTCTTGATTTCATAAGGAAAAGTGTCCCAGACCCTTTCTCTCCTAGAATTATAGAAAATAAGGATCTCCCTACTTGTAGTGGGAGTAGTAAGAATAAGTAGAAATATATTATCATTTAGTTGGAAGAGGTCTCATCTATCTCAACAAAAAATGGAAGCTTGTAGTGAATTATAAGAAATTGGAAATGGATTTAAAGGGGGAAAGTGTATAAGACATAATAAAGGGAAACTCTATTAAATAGGGTATCGACAACATCGATTAAGAGAAAGTTGAATGGGAAAATGCAGACTCCTATAGGTTAATGGATATATTTTTTCATCCTACCCTTTTTGCTCCTACCCCCAAATATCATCACTTGATTTAGAAGGAAGATATGAACCTCCTATTGGGAAGGATGATGACAAGACACAAATGAATATTGAAAAAAACATTGTCAATGAGGAAAAAAAGGTTTCTATTTTGGTGGACTTTATGGATTCTATGAAACATGATATACTTATTTCTCATTTAGGGCCATTAATTTGTAGAAACATTTTGAGTTTGAAGTATCTAGATGGAGTGAGATTTACAAAATGTTATAAAATTTCTAAGTAATAATATGTCTCCGTCTTGGATGATTGAAAATATTCGTACAAAAGGAAAAATTATTATTAAGAATATTGAGAAAGTGTATATATAACACATTTATAGGGAAGCTAATGGGGTCATTCAAATATTAGCCAATTTGGTTGTCACTATCAACATTGTCATTCATTGGAATGGTGCAGCATCCATTAATGAAAATTTAAAATCCCTTATCATTACAAGACTTGCACAAAAAGTATCAATTCAACATATCGTTTTAATTGTGAAGATTATGTATTGGAATAAAAAATAATTATTCCTCTATTCCAAAGGGTGTTAACTTTGATAATTGGAAATATTTCCACACTTTATGGGTATTATATGCTTTTTTTTCTTCTTCTTTTTCAATAGCTACATATTGTGATGAGGACAATTTCAAAGCAAAGCCAGAGGTCTACTTATCTACATCTCCTATAATTAGTGGGAATTCAAAAAGATAGAAGAGTGGATGACTAGTCCCATATATTAAGATAACAAAAGAGCCTAAGTCAGAGGTCACATTACAATTTATAAAGGATTGGGATAATCATTATATGAAACTAGCAAGAAGGCATCTATAATTGATAGGAAATTTCATCGCTAAGATAATTTGTTTGAATCCTAAGGGTATGCACTTCATCCATGACACAAAGGTTTCTAGATTAGTGGTTTATATTTTTCTGAAGAAAGATGATGGAAAATGTTGAGGATGTTAGAGGTGAATGCAGTTGATTCTTTAAAAATTATCTATATAAATGTTCATGTGGTTGTGATCGAATATATAACCTTGGATGGCTGATATGACAGAGCCCAATCCTACCACTTTGTGTTTCTTAATCACTTCAAGCACAAAATGTGAGTGCTCTTCCTATTCTATCTTTTATGTTTTTTATCATACAATGTTAAGGTTCGTAGGGAGAATCCCAACAAGGCTATTTTGCATGAAGGGAAAATTATATTGATTCTTGATTTCATAAGGAAAATTATCTTGAACCCTTTGTCTCTAGAAATTATAAAAAATAAGGATCTCCCTACTTGTCGTGGGAGTAGTAAGAATAAGTAGAAATAGATTATGGTTTAGTTGGAAGAGGCCTCACCTTTCTCAACATAAAATGGAAGCCTGTAGTGAATTATTAAGGAATTGGAAATGGATTTAGAGGGGGGAAACTATATAAGACATATTAAAGGACAAATATATTGAATAGGGTATCAATAGAAATGATTGAGAGAAAGTTGAATGGGAAAGTGGAGACTCCTATAGGTTAGTGGATATATTATTTCATCCTACCCTTTCTGCTTCTATCCCCAAATATCATCACTTGATTTAGAAGGAAGATATTCTTCCTATTGGGAGGCATGATGACAAGACGAAAAATGAATATTGAAAAGAACGTTGGGTAAATGCACAAAGTTGTGGTGCCAAAAGGGGGGTATAAGTGGACACCTTTTTCCTGAAATCTGCAAATTTTGAACTTCAACAAGAATTTGAAGATAGTTACGCTCAAAATTTTCAGATATGACAAAAAAAAAGTCGTAGTCCTTTGAATCTAGTTTCTAAACTACTAATTTTTTTTCAAAATGGTTTAGTTTTAGGTCCTCAAAAAAGGGAGCCACAAAAAGTGGTACTGTTTATTCCAAAAAAACATAACACAATACAAAGTGTGGCCCCCCTAAAATTTTAACTTTTTTTTTGAAAATTTTTAATCGCTTTGGTCAAAAGTTACTTAACACTATGTAGTTTATCCCATATTTTTCAGGTAATTTTATAATGTGTATTTTTTTTTATGATTTTTTTAACTAGACACATCCCAAAAACATGAAATATCTGTGTGCTCACCCTAGAAATAATTGAAAAAAAATCTAAAATCTAAACTTTTTTTTTTCAAAGTGTGTAGAATGGAGTCTAGTTTCTAAAAAAACTAAGTTGTTATAAAATTCGATGAACGAGCTAAAATCTATAGCCCAATTAGTACGTGGTGGTTTTTGACAAAAAATGAACATACACTCAAAAGAAATTATAGATGAAAGGCTTGAAATAGTTCAAATTAAAAATAAATTATATGGTTAGATAGCTAACACAGAGACCTATAATGCTTTGTAACTTGATCTTATCGATACCCAACCACGAGAAATCTTGAAGAGGAGCACAGAAGAAAAAATAATCATTTTTTGTATGTTTGCTGGAAAACACGTCTCAGACCTGTTCATCAAATCCAAACCTTTGGGTTGGATCTCCAAGGCAAAACCAAGCCTTAGGCTTGGGTTTGATTAAGGTTTAAATAGCACGTGCACCCTATAGCGTGCATGCACTATACTGCGCACGCGCTATTTAAACCTCAGTTCTAAATAGTGCATGTGCGCTATAGAGCGCACACACTATAGTGCGCATGTACTATTAAGATGTAAGTTGCAAAAGAGAACTAGGGGGGGATAGGGGAATGGGTATGTGTGTGTGTGAAAGAGATAGAGAGAAAGTAGGGGATAGGAGAGGGGAGAGAGTACAGGATGGGAGAGAGAGAAAGTGAGAAAGAGTAGGGGTGGAAAAGAGAGTATAGGATATGAGAGAGAGAGAGAGAGAGAGAGAGAGAGAGAGAGAGAGAGAGAGAGAGAGAGAGAGAGAGAGAGAGAGTAGAGCTGGAAAAGAGAGGAAGTGTGAGAGAGAGTAGGGGTGGAAAAGAGAGAGTGTGGGATGGGGGAAAGAGATTCAAAGTAGGGGATGGGAGAGAGAGGAAGTGTGAGAGAGTACATGTTGGGAGAGAGAGATTAAGAGGAGGGGATAGGGGAGAGAGAGAGTAGGTGATGGGAGACGGAGTGGGAGAGGAAGAACTTGAGAGAGAGGAGGATGGGAGTGGATGTGTGTGAAAGAGAGAGAGTATGGAATGGGAGAGGGGGAAGACAAAGTAGCTCAAGAGAGAGTAGGGGATGGAAGATAAAGTAGGCGATGGGAGAGGGAGTGGGAGAGGGGGAGACGGGGGGGAATAGAAATGTGTGTCAGAGAGAGAGAGAGAGAGAGAGAGTGAAAATTTAAGAGAGACTAGAGGGTAGCAGAGAGAGAGAGAGAGAGGAGAGGGAGAGAGTGAGAGTGAGAGTGAGAGAGAGAGTAGGCAGTGGGAGAGGGAGAGCAAGTGAGAGAAAAAGTAGGGGATGGAAGAGGAGAGAGGGGGGATGGGTGCGTGTGTGTGAAAGAGAGAGAGAGTCAAGAATGAGAGAGGGGAGAGAGAGATAGAGAGAGTAGGCAATGGTAGAGGGATGGGAGAGAGAGAGAGAGAGAGAGAGAGAGAGAGAGAGTAGGGGATAGGAGAGAGTGTGAAAATTTAAGAGAGACTAGAGGGTAGCAGAGAGAGAGAGAGAGTGAGAATGAGAGTGAGAGAGAGAGAGTAGGCAGTGGGAGAGGGAGAGCAAGTGAGAGAAAAAGTAGGGGATGGAAGAGGAGAGAGGGGGGATGGGTGTGTGTGTGTGTGTGTGTGTGTGAAAGAGAGAGAGTCAAGAATGAGAGAGGGGAGAGAGAGATAGAGAGAGTAGGCAATGGTAGAGGGATGGGAGAGAGAGGGACAAAGTGTGTGTGTGTGTGTGTGTGTGTGTGTGTGTGTGAGAGAGAGAGAGAGAGAGAGAGAGAGAGAGAGTAGGCAGTGGGAGAGGGAGTGGGAGGGAGAGAGAGGTGGAATGGAAGCATTTAAGAGAGATAGAGTAGGGGATGGGAGAGCGTAGGCAGTGGGACAAGGACTGTGAGAGAGAGAGGGGGGGGGAATGGGAATGTGTATTTATTTATAAGAGAGATAGAGTAAAGAATGGGAGAGAGTGTGAGAGTTTGAGAGAAAGTAGTAGGGGATGGGAGAGAGAGAGAGAGTAAGGGATGGGAGAGAGAGAGAGAGAGAGAGAGAGAGAGAGAGGAAGAAAGAGAACTTGAGAGAGATAGACAGTAGGCGGTAGGCGTGGGAGTGGGAGAGGGAGAGGGGGAGGGAGAGAAATAGGGGGGATGGGAGTGTGTGTGACAGATGTAGAGAGTAGGGGATGGGAGAGAAGAAGAAGAGTGGGGGGATAAGAGTGTGTGTATCTATGAAAGTGAGAGAGTAGGGGATGGGAGAGAGTGTGAAAGTGTGAAAGTAGGGGGTGGCAGAGAGAGAGTACGACGATGGGGGAGAGAAAGTAGGCGGTGGGAGAGGAAAAGAGAGAGGGGGGATGGGAGAGAGTGTGAGAGTGTGAGAGTAGGCGGTGGCAGAGAGAGAGAGTATGACGACGAGGGAGAGAAAGTAGGTAGTGGGAGAGGGAAAGGGAGAGGGGGGATGGGGGTGTACGTGTAAGAGAGATAGAGTAGGGGATGGGAAAGAGTGAGAGTGTGAGAGAGTAGGGGATGGGAGAGGAGAGAGAGAGTAGGGGATGGGGGAGAGTGTGAGAGTGAGAGAGAGTAGGGGATGGGAGACGAGAGAGAGAGAGCAGGGGATGAAGGAGAGAAAGTAGGCAATGGGAGAGAGAGTGGGAGAGGTAGAGAGAGCTTGTACAAGATGGGGGAGAGAGAGAGTAGAGAGGGAGAGAGAGAACTTGAGAGAGAGAGAGAGATAGTAGGTAGTAGTAGTGTGAGTGTGAGAGAGAGTAGGGGGTGGTAGAGAGAGTACGACGATGGGGGAGAGAAAGTAGGCGGTGGGAGAGGGAGAGAGAGGGGGAATGGGAATGTGTGTAAGAGAGACAAAGTAGGGGATGGGAGAGAAGAGAGAGAGTAGGGGATGGGGGAGAGAAATTAGGTGGTAGGAGAGGGAGAGGGAGAGAGATGGGGGGGATAAGAGTGTGTGTGAGAGATCTAAAGAGCCGGGGATGGGAGAGGAGAGGGGGTGAGAGAGGTAGAGAGAGTAGGTGGTGGGAGAGGGAGAGTGAGAGAGAGTAAAGGATGGGAGAGAGTAGGAAGAGAGAGAGAGGGAGGGGATGGGAGAGAGAGTAGGGAGGATAGAGAGTAGGGAGGATGGGGAGTGATGTGTTTTGAGATAGTGTGTACGCACTATAGTGTGTACGCGCTTTATAGTGCATACGTGCTATAGTGCATACGCACTATCTCAAATCACCAAAAAATGGTCAAAAACCAACCTTGGGGTCCATTTCATCCATTTTTTACTTTTGGTCTATTATGCTCTTTGTTATTTTGACAGAAAACACAGGTTTCAACATCTAGCAAACACTATTTCAACACTTTTGGAAGTTAGCAAACACCAAATTCAATCATTGGATACGCGATTTGAAGAATTTTTGAATATTCCTTTAATAGAAAAGGTTATTGCAATCCATTTTAAATATTGTTTGTCGATATATAGATACAAATTTGATTATAATTTGATATGTTATGTAATATATAGTGAATTCATTGAAAATTGTATGTTTGAATGAAATGTTATTTTGAAATGGTTAGAAATTTGACAAGTCGTTTGATATATATTGTGTATTCATTCAAATAATTATAATTTTTAGATGTAATTGAATAATTTGTAATTTACACATTTTAAGTAATTTGGATGTTTGAATAATTTGACATGTAGAAATCATCATCATGCCAAGGAAGAAACCAAAGATTCAAACAAATGTAGATAGGGAGAGAGATTTGACAATTAAAAGAGATAAAATGAAATTACTATGTGAACAAAGAAAATTGCAAAGCAATGATGAAGAATTAACTTTCGAAGAGGATCAAGAACCACCAGTACAAAGAAACAAGGAGGAAGAATTAGAAAGACAAAGAGAACGAATGAGATTGTTACGCTCAAGAAGACAATTGAATTGTGAAGCTACACCATCCTCCAATGTTGGAGTCATATTGTCTGCTACACCATCTTCAAATGTTGGAGTCATATCATCCACTACACCATCTTCCAATGTTGAAGTCATATCATCCTCTCATGTTGAAGAGACACTGATTTATAGATCCAACGATATACACACTCCATCATGTCATGTTGAAAGCACAACATCAACACATCAAGTAGGTGATATTCCATCTTTTACATCTTATTGCCAAGGCACGTCATCTTCGGTTCAAGGTACGCAATACACTCAACCTTATATTGATGTTCAAAATGTTGAGAGAATTGAAGAGATTAGAACACCTTCTAGAATTCGTTTTAGAAAACTAAAATATTTGATTGATATTGATACTAACATTTTGAAATCAATGCTTGACAAGATTAGTAAGCATACTTGTCAAAGAAAAGTTAATCATATGTGGAGTTTTTTTTGAAGAATTAAATATTATAGGTCAATGCCAATTATTTGTTGAAATGATGAGGAATTTGAAATTTAGGCCTATCATGAAGATTCTTGGGCTAAGAACGATGGATGATTCAAATGAAAGAAATATTGTAAAGAATCTAATGAGTGCTTTTGACAAAGTGGGTTCTAAATCACACACCAAAGATAGTAATATCACAAGACGAGTACTCACATCGACAATAGTAAGTAGCCAAATGAAGAAAGCTCGACTCATGAGAAAGACAAGAAAAACATTAAAAATTGGTAGAGGTACCTTAAGGAGAGCCATGCTAAGGCATGAGAGATTAGAAGATCCAACAAAAAATGAGTTATGGACATTTACAGGTAGACTACCGTGAAAGGATAAAGAAATTAGTGAGGACTACCGTGAAAGGATAAAGAAATTAGTGAGGCCTTGAAATCATTGATCGAAGATTTTTGGAAAAATAACACACATGTTTCTCCTAATCAAAGAGATGTTGTAAGAAGGAGGATTGGTAGCCGAAATCACGAGCCACATGCGAAACATTTTTTCGACTCAACTCAGACATAATTTTTTGCAAAATTTATTGGTATGTATCCTCAAATTCGAATAAGTCAAAGATTTTTTGAGATGGGTAAACCTTTTTATGTGAAAATAAATCACGCACAACTTGTTGTTGTAGGATACATATTGAATTTTCTAAACATTTTGATGTTTTTAGGCACATATGCGTAGTTTTGCATTCTCAGTTTGTTTTGCAGGATTGTGACATAAAAGAGCCACCAAGATCTTCAAGGGAATTCATATCCAACATTTTATGTGAAATAGGGGATGGCCAACAATTTTACAAGACATCATGTTTGGATGGTACATGCTTATTTTGTGGTTCTTTGCAACTTTTATCAACTTGTCAACATATGGATAGTACACATGCGATTGGAAATGAAATAGTAGATTACGAAAAATTCAAGACAGTGACATATGCTCTAAAAGATGGGAAACATGGTAAAAGATGTGATCTAGTTATTGAAAAGATTCCAGTGTATGAGTTCATGAAAAGATTATGTACGAGTATGCAAGGCATACCCATAGAGCTCGATGGTTGGATTTGCAATTCAAGTTGTGCAAGGATATGTTTCCATTGGATACCATTGTTTCGGTTGTAGATTTTGCAAAGAACTACACACTACAACCACAAAATGAGGTGCAAGTAAAGTATTATACATCTCAATAGGTTTCCATATTTGTTCACATAACATTCATGCATTCACCTACAAGTACAGAGGATGACAGGAAGAGTTTGAGGGAGTACCATTTTTACATCAGCGATGATTGATCACATGCTACAGAGTTTGTACATGGTTGTTTTCAACTATTTTATGGAGATTTGGCTAACAGGGGCATATCATATCATCAACACATTATTTTGTCAGACAATTGTGCATCTCAATTCAAGAATGCATGGATGTTCTATTGGTTGAGCAAGATGCACAGGTTGTGTAGAATTCAATATATGTGGAATTTCACAGAGGCTGGTTATGGTAAGGGAGAGCACGATGGTGCAGGCACATGCATTAAAAGAGCCTTGGCTTGTGAAGAACTAAAGTACAAAGATGGAGCAATATTGATAGATGCAAAATTCGTCATCCAATGGTGTAACGCTATAATGGGTCTAGGTAAGGAAGGTGAGCCTATAGTTCGTAGATTTTTTTTGTTGATAGATAATCCTAACATTGCACCATATCAGGATTGTTGTACACTAACAAGATCTAGTGAGTTACACTCTTTTAGAAGCTCTGATGCAGGTTCATGGAGTATCCACACATGAAAAATGGCATGCTATTGTCCATCATGTGCAGAGGAAAATTGGGATGACTGTGAGTAAACTGAATGGGTGGACAAATGGGATATACGGGTTATGGACCCAATTGACACCTATCGTCCCCCACAAGCATTGGAAATGGTAGAGATGGATTCATCTATTGACTTTGACCGCTTGTCAGATCTAGTGCAACTTGGTTATATATATATATATATATATATATATATATATATATATATATATATATATATATATATATCTTTGTAATTTCAATATGTAACTTTATAACTCTTTGTAATTTCAATATGTAACTTTATAACTTTTACCCAAGTATTTTCTAAATTAATGACTGCATTTTGTTCATTTGTCACTGCAGGCCATGTTTTTGCTGTTATTGCAACTGAAGACAATGAAGAAGGGACAGATTATTATTTGTGTCATTGTGTTGAAGCCAAACAAAAATTGGATCACTCGGTTATAGATGGTGAAGGTTTAGAGTACCATGTTAGTGCAATGGTTGTAACAGGCACATGGCTTAGATGATATCCTATGAAGAATCCTAACTTGTGGTTATTCGAGGATTGGCAAATAGAGAGGAAGATTCTTCATTATTCAAACCTTGTTGTCGCATCAAATGTCCACTTGATAAAATATGGTGGAAAACCACATAATAAGATTGTTTGGAAAGTTCGCGAGTCAGACCATGAGGCAATACTTGAGACATTAAAATGTTGAGCAGATCCAGTTGGCTCATTAGATTGAATTAGGAGAGAGAGAAAAAGTGATCAATTAGATCCAAATACAATGTTACAAGTTCTTCCCCAAGACTATCACATGACTAAGGTCGACCGTATTGTTATGATGTGTAAGTGATGAGATTTAGTTTTGATTTGTTTAGAATCTAGATACATTATTTGAATTTATATTAGATTCTTTAATAGGACCCTTTTTTTTAATCTTATCTTAGATTTTTTATTGTGCTAATTCTTCATTTGTAGGTCACCAAAGAAGAGGGCTAATAAAGTTGACGCACAAGTGATAAAGGGTGAGATGCCAAAATCATCTGCGAAATGGTATTATCAATTTACATCCTCAATATTCATTAGTGTTGTTTGTTCAAGTACCATTGTATGCTAATCATCTTATGCCTAGAATTGCAAAGGTTAAATTATGTCAATACTAAGGTTTGTAGCATCAATACTAAGGTTTTTTGCATCAATTGGTCATGCTAAATATAGTAGTTGTATCATGAATCCTTCTGAACCAATATGACTAAGATTCTCGGAAGAAGACTAAACCATATCATTTGTCTACTCCCTCTTTATATAAGAGTTTTTCAAACAATGAGAATGAAACATTGATTATTACTCCCCCCTTAATGTAAAATTCTCATTGATTGAATTTTTCAAAGTTTTAAGTCACTATCAACCTCTATTTCATTGTATTCTTCTTATCATCAAATTACACAACAATGAGAATATGAACAATGGCTTCTTTACATGAACCTGACAATTATAAATGCTACACCTTAATAAATGTTTGGGCTTGGTCTTTACCATTCGAGCTTATAATACAATACATTGGCTTCATTTGTATTTGGAAGTATTTATTATGTTTGTTCCAAAAGTCATTCTTCATTTACCAATATGAAAATGTGACTATCATGAAAGGCATAGTCTTATAATTTGTAATTTGTATAATGGTATAAAAGCTTGGTTGTGGGTTTGAATCCATACAACCTATGATGAGTGAATAGTGTCATGCAAAACACCCTTCGTTTCTTTTTCTATTTCAAACACATTCAACCATAATTACCACCATTACTACTACCAAGGGATGAAGTCTTGTAGGCTTATAGGTAAAATTCTGATTGGTAGTGATCTCCTTAACAAGGTCATCACCAACATTGATGATCTTGCTACGAGGTGGACTAGTATTAGTGTCCAATGCAATACTCTCCTTCTAGTTGAGAAGCATATTTTACCAATTCTCCTAATTGCTTCCCTCCCCAAATTTTCCATTGCCCCCATGACCCTCCTTCTCATGCATTTATTCTATTTATTCTTCTACCTCCTCCTCCGCTTGGCCATTTTGCAACACCATCTGGATGGAACTCTAGCCTTCCTCAAAACCATTATACATGACCTCTCCTTCTTCAAGATATTCTATAAAAAGTTCCTCAACCCTTGAACCTTTCAAAACCCCAATCTCAATGGAAGGCTTCTAGATCAAAGGAACTAGTAGATCCAGTTCTTTAAGAGAAAGAGACAACAAATCCAATTTTCTAGTGACTAGATAGAAAATTGGGGAAATCATTTCAATTAGTTGTAAATTGAAAGGAATTATAAGTAAACTATATCAATATAATAAGTAACTTAGTAATTATATCAATATAATTTAATTACTAAGAAAATGAATTTATTACTCTAACATATAGTACATTATTTTGCACACAAAGGTGTTAAATTTGATGCTTAACAGATTTACATACATGTGTAATAAATAATAAGTGTTGTAGCTTTGGGATCAACACTATAAAATGAAGGATGTCATACTACATTCACAGAGGTACCAAAATATTTTATTTGATATGGAGACAAAAGAAAATGTGTATTCTTCATAACTGCATTTGAGTCTCATGTATTATCATTTTCAGCTATTGACATCAGAGATTCCTTTACATCTTCATCATTGTATTGATCAATGAGTCCTTATTGCACTCACTAGTTCTAAGCCAATGACTAAGGTATGAAAGAGTTTACATTGAAATTTCATTAGTACTGAAATTCAATATAAAATTCATATATAATTTTAATTGTAACATGTCGAGTTACAGAAGATTCTAGACTAATGGACTAGTGAGCATGTTAGGAAGACCTCATTATATACACCATCTCCCACTTGTTGGAAATTAAAGACAATTAGGGATTTATTTTGTTCCCCTAGTTGGAAAGAGTATATATCTAATGATGTACATTTTACACCTATATGGCGTTATTGGGCATATGTTTTGTATAATTTTTTCTATGTATGTCATTTTTTACATTAATTTCATGTATGACATTATTAGAAATATTCTTATGATGTTTCAAATTATTGATAAATGAATTATATGATATTGTTAGACCTTATGGAATCAACTTTGATTTTTTGTTATCACATTGGTTTGATGCTTGTATTACTGGATTAGTTGATTGGATGCTAAGATTTGATGATTGTGAATTTTAAGATATAATATTTTGGAAAATCAAGAAATTTCATAATGCATATTACCTTAGACCCATACAAATGTTTTTATATTTAAAGATCAATAGTTATCCATAGCTTACAAAGTTTAGCACCTTTATGTTGGTTGAATTCTTTGTTGAAATTTGTGACTATGGCTACAGGAATGGTTTGAACATATGATTTTATCACATGTTCTAGATGTTTTTGCATGTGAATGGTTTTATGCCACTTTAATTTTATGCCTATAAAACACTATATACAATGATGCTTCTTGTTAGCTTCAATAAGACCCTATCTTGCGCAACATGCTAAAACCTCAATAATGATGTTTTTTTTGTTCATAGTTTGAATACCCATGTTTGTAGAGTTTGATTCTATTAGTTTGATTTTATTAATAGCCCCATGATATATTTTTAAATATTCCACATGTTTGGTTTTATATTCAATCAATCAACATATTTTCCTTTTAATTCTTCCACATTTGGCATATCCATCTAACAATGAACTTATGATACTCCCATCAAGAAGTGCATGATTGCATGATTTTATGGTGGATGTCCCTCTCTTTTTTAAATTCCAATTTTATTCATCTACATGAGTAAGGGAGATCAATTCCATTTCTTTCAATTGTATTTAAAGGTCATTAAAGTTTTTTCAAACAATGTGATTAAATAAATATTATTTAGCATTTACCTCTATCATCAAGGTTGATTCATTCCTCCTCTTATTTTACCAAATAATTTGGATGAATCACCCATGGCTCCTTACATTTCTTGAAGAAAATTTTCAAAGACTTTGCAACATGTCTTCTCTTCTTCCATATAGTTCATGTTCATTGAAGACATTTGGTCAAACAATATATATGCTTTGTATATTCTCACAACACCAATAGTCATGGTACAATGCTTACAAGATCCATAGTTGAAGAGAAGCTATGTGAAGCTTCTAGAACCATGGACCTATACTTAATTTAGTATTATTTCATCCATGTTACTTATGAAAGTGGAACTTTAACACAGATAAGTAGGGAAACCAAAATTGAAAGCCAAACTTAACATAGAAAAGTAAAGCAAGCCTCAACTATATTCTCATTAAACACTCTGAATTTAAATATCTTTGACGAGGCATATCTCGAAGCTCATGCAAGATATGGATGAGGTTCTAGTTCCTACAAGACTGTGTTGCAGAGACCTACAATAACCTTGCTCACCTTTTGGAGATCTCATTCCATTTTCATTCTACAATGCCATATCGGGTGGTGCTGAAACTTGCAGTGTTGGCTAGTACAAAGTTGCCAACTACCAAATCTCTTTCATCTTTCATCGTGGGATCAAACTGTCTACTCCATTAGCTCCAGGTGGCTGGGTAAACCCTATCCCCAACCTTGTCCTATCCCCTTCAATGCTCGAACGTTATCCGACATGCCACCAGAATGTCCGTAAAGGTCACTAAATGCCACAGGGCTGCAATCTTTGATGGGGCATATCTCAGAGCTCGTACAAGATATGGGTGAGATTCTAGTTCCTACAAGACCATGTTGCAAAGACCTACAATAACCTCTCTCACTTTTTGGAGATTACATTCTGTTTTCATTCTACAACGCCATCTCGGGTGATGCTGAAACTTGCAGTATTGGCGAGTACAGAGTTGCCAACTGCCAAATCTCTCTCATCTTTCATCGTGAGATCAAATTGTCTACTCCATTAGCTTCAGGTGGCTGGGTAAACCCTATCCCCAACCTCATCTTGTCCCCTTCAGTGCTTGAGCATTCTCAGGCACCTTGAACCGAAATGTCCCTAAGGGTAACTAAATGCCATAGGGCTACAATATTTGATGGGGCATATCTCAGAGCTCATGTGAGATATGGATGACATTCTAGTTCCTATAGGAGCGTGTTGTAGAGACCTGCAATAACCTCTCTCACTTTTTGGAGATCACATTCTGTTTTCATTCTACAATGCCATCTCGGGTGATGCTGAATCTTGTAGTGTTGGCAAGTACAAAGTTGCCAACTACCAAATCTCTCTCATCGTTCATTGTGAGATCAAACTGTCTACTCCATTAGCTCCAAATGGCCAAGTAAACCCTATCCCCAACCTCATCTTGTCCCCTTCAATGCTCAAACATTATCAGGCACGCTGAACTAGAATGTCCCTAAGGGTCACTAAATGCCACAAGGCTACAATCTTTGACGGGGCATATCTCGGAGCTCATGCGAGATATGGATGACATTCTAGTTCCTACAGGACTATGTTACAGAGACCTACAATAAACTCTCTTGATTTTTGGAGATCACATTCCATTTTCATTCTATAACGCCATCTTGGGTGATGCTAAAACTTGCAGTGTTGGCTAGTACAAAGTTGCCACCTGCCAAATCTCTCTCATCTTTCGTCGTGGGATCAAACTGTCTGCTCCATTAGCTCCGAGTGGCTGGGTAAACCCTATCCCCAACCTCATCTTGTCCCCTTTAGTGCTTAAACGTTCTCAGGCACGCTGAACTGGAATGTCCCTAAGGGTCACTAAATGCCACAGGGCTGCAATCTTTGATGGGGCATATCTCGGAGCTCATGCAAGATATGGATGAGATTCTAGTTCCTACAAGACCATGTTGTAGAGACCTACAATAACCTCTCTCACTTTTTGGAGATCATATTCTGTTTCCATTCTACAATGCCATCTCGGGTGATGCTGAAACTTGTAGTGTTGGTGAGTACAGAGTTGCCACCTGCCAAATCTCTCTCATCTTTTGTCATGGGATCAAACTATCTACTCCATTAGCTCTGGGTGGCCGAGTAAATCGTATAATCAACCTCATCTTATCCCCTTCAGTGCTCAAATGTTCTCAGGCATGCTGAACCAGAATGTCCCTAAGGGTGTAACGCCCCGCCAAGGGATCCAAAAGAATTAACCTAAAGTTTCACTAAGTTTGCTAAACATTTTTTTTTTTTTTAGAAAGAAAGTATGACATACACATCAAACAAATAGTAGCGGAAGCAATAACATGTAATCATCGACAAACATACATTGCAAGTTACATTTCTTAAAGATCCCATGACGTTGAGTCACGTTTAAATTTAATTAATTCTAAGTCTAACAACTAACACATACATATAGAAGAATAATCAAAAACTCCAATGTCCATAATATACATTTGTTCTGAATGCTCCTTGGCAAATTAATTCGGAATGCTCATTCATCCACTGTACATGTCACAGGGTATGAAAGGCTTAAAAGAATATACATCTGTAAAGATCAAGATACAACATCCTCAAATCCATGATACAAAGTACAGTAAAAATATATGAAAATTATTCACCATACATGATACATCCATACATCCATAATGATAAAACATCTATCATAAAATCTAATCATCCATCATACTAATCCAAGAACATAGTGTAGGTAAATGTCAATCACGAAAACTCCAGCCACGGTGACCACGGAACGGATCTCAATGGTAAGAGTAAAAGCACTACCACCCGACCGCGTGGAACCTAAATGGTCCACTCCCACCGCGCTGAGGAGATAGTCTCAAGTCCCAAATAGGATAACAAAACCTATAATCATAAATACTCTCTAAGTCCAGGAAATCCTATAAGTATACTAACTCAAGGGTTCCTAAAAAGATCGACATCTAAATCCCAGAGGTACCACAAGACACGTAGGAAACCTAATATGCAAGCGGGAAAGTGTCATCGCAAAAGTCATGTAGAAGTTACCCGAGCAATCCCTTAGGAATCCCGGGTCCCTACTGATCCTGCGGCCACTAGTATCCTCTCGTACTGACGAGGCATACTATGGTATGCAAGGTCGTAACCAAGCGTCCTCTCTACCCCATCCTAGTCTGTACTAGCACTCATGGCATGGGAGAGAACATACAATTATCTTGTTAGGTTCATTTTCTCTCATTTAGTGTAAATGTTTTCACTTATTAAAAATGACTTACAATGGGTTTCTCTAGGCAGCCTCTTAGGGCTCCGACCCCCATTGCAAGCCACTTCCCGACTCTACACATAGATAACCTACCCTAGCTCATGAACTCATAAATCAAGAATCATAATAAAACCATCTCAGTCCTATGCGAGCAACTGAAAATATCATAAAAAGATAATCCACAAAATATATCAGTTCTTCATGAGCAACAGATAACATCAAATAGTAATCAAGTAATCACGACAGTTCTCTATCAGCAACTGAAGGCATCAATGATAAGTCACAAAATCCAATGGTTCTCTAATGAGCAACCAGAAAGCAATACAAGTATAACTGTTCGAGACTCAGAAATGGTTATCAAATATAACTGATCGAGACTCAAAAATGGTTAAGTTAGGTATTCTCAAACACATACATCTCAGCTTCACACAAGGAACTGGAAAGCAATCACAAACAGTAAACACAATCATGTCATAGAGCACTTCATCACATTACCATGGTCAGGTTAAGAAAGATCGAGACCAAATCATCATGACATCACATTCAAGACCCCGAGCCTCTGGTAACAACCTAAACTGGTCAATACTAAAGCAACCCCAAAATACAGAGAACACAAAGAAAACGTCACAGTCTCACAAATTGAATTTGACTTCGAAAGTATATCATAAAGGTTTCAGTTTGTAGATTAACGTATATTTCAACAACTAAGTTTCACAGCTTACCCCAACGAATTAACCCGTTCTCATAATTAATCATAACGCAACTTAAAAGTAATTAAAAATAATTAGAGGGATAATTATATTGATTTAAACTAAAATGATTTACAATTTATTAAGATCAATATTGTTGATAATTTAAATAAATTAAAATTTCCTTGAGTAACTTCAATTATCAATTAACTTAATTAAATTAAATTAATTAATAATTACATAAATACCTATATTAATTTCTTAGTAATTATCAATCATAAATAAAATAATTCCATTAATTAATAACTATTTTCAAATGCATTATTATTTAAATTAATAAATAATGATAAAACTTATCAATATTATTAAATAATGTTGAAGTTTACATTATAAAACATATTAATGAACTATTATTAAATAATATTGAATTTAATACTAAAATCCATTAATTATATTATTAATAAAAATTACCAATAATATAAAATTTTTCATAATTATTATTAATTAAAATAATAATTAAAAAAGTAATCTATTTTTAAAAATAATAATTATTAACAATTTTTAATAATTTAAAAAAACTTTACAAACTTTAAAGTATGCCCAAATTAATTAGGCCGTCGTTAGCTCCGTGCAGGGTCGCAAAGCACGACTGCTGCCGCAGTCGGCCTGCGTAAGCAGGTACGACTGCACAGCAGTCGGCCTGCCTTCCACTGCTGCAGCGCACGACTGCTGCTGCAGTCGGCCTGCCATCAAAAAAAAGGGCACGGGTGGGGGTAATTCCCCCACCAATTAATTTTTTTTAAATTTTTTTTTTTTTTTTTTTTTTTTAAATTATTATTATTATTATTATTATTTTTATAATATTAACAATTTTTTTTTTATAAAGAATTCTATTTATTTAAGTAACAAAATATTACAATCAAACAAATTTTATTAACCAATTCACTCTATTTTATTTATTATTATCATTTTTATTATTTAAAAAAAAAAACAGATCCCACCCAAAATAAATACAATAATTCCTTAATCTAGAAACGAGGGTTTCAAATTGATTTATTTTACCAATTCTATTATATAGGTGAAATACAATATAGTATCATAAGGTTCATAAGAGAGCGAAAGAATCAAACAGTGAAATCCAGACAATTCGGATTGATAATCCACAAGCACGAAGAAGACAAGATTATCAAATTGCATAATTCAACCCGTGATCAAACACAAGGCCCTACCTCAATCTGATGCTATTATGCAATCTCCGAAAGCTGTACGAGAATTCGCTCCTCTTCAATAACCTTCTTCTGAAAATCTTCTTTAGAATTCGCCTTCTGAAATTTTCTTCCAAAAGTTGTCTCCCTAAAAATTCCCGTCCAAATTCCTATTCCTCAAAAATGAACCCCCCCAAAGTTGTGATAAGCAAATTCTCCTCAATTCGGGGCACTAATTGTGCGTTTACCCGAGAAGACTCTTTTCACAACTCAGTTAACTCCAAATTAACTTTTATTATCTTTTCTAATTCTTTTGCATTCAACTTTCATGCACATTAAGTTGAATTATTAAATAACTTTATTTAAAATTTCACTTGACTTCAATTCTTAATTAATTTATTACTTTAAATCTTATGTGCACTTTTAAGAAATTAAAATAACATTATTAATTTTTATAATTTAATCTTTTAATTTAATTCTTATATTTAACTCATGATTAGATCATGCGATCTAGAATTTTTTAATAAATTTATATCTTTCAACTTTTTAATTTATTTTAGAACTTAATTGATAACATATTTAATTAATTTAAATAACAATAATATTTAGCATTTATTTAAAAATGAACTTCAAATATATTATTATTAAATTAAATAAATATTATCCTGTTCTAAATATATCTTAAACTTTAATTTCCAATTTTAATTCTTTTATTTAATTAATTAATTAATTAATTAAATATAAAGATATCATAATAATTCCTTATTAAATTAAATCATTAATTAGTCTTTTTAATTAGACTTAATTAATAGAAAATACACCAAGGACTCATAAAGCAACATACGAAAACCCATCATAGAAAAATTACATACCAAATCAAACAGAAGGGTTATAATCACCAAATTACATCATTTGATGCATTCGGAGAGTACTTAACTCAGATACTTGTCCTAATTATCAATTAGGACAATTGGCTAAAGGGTTTAGGATTTGGACTTAAGAGTTTATCTCCCCTCTCTTACCATTGAGACAGTGCGATAGGGTACGCTCATCCTGACAATTCAGGGAAGTCGATACCCGGTACCTGCAACCTGCATAAAATCCACGCATGTACAAACACAATATTCTAAGCTAAACAGGCAATGGTAGGAAGTGGTGCATCGTGTAGATCCCGACTAGCAGGTGACTACGACTCCCTTCCTTAACCATATCAGAAACACCATACATAATTAAAACAACACGCACACCATACACATGCAGTATGGGGTAAGTATCCATAAGAGGCACATGAAATAATAAGCCATCTAACTAATCATCATCGATAACTAAAACCATTGAATAATCATCATACATGTACGAAATATAGAGTACCAAGTAATCTCATCATATAATAAACTGAGTGTAAACATCCTCTGATAATCTCTAAAATAATAATACTACTCAACAAACATAAATTGGCCTAAAAGAGTTTGGCAATCATATCATAAATGTAGCACGAAAAAAATGTAAACTAGGGGCAGGCACTACAAAGGGTCACTAAATGCCACAGGGCTGCAATCTTTGATGGGACATATCTCAAAGCTCGTGCGATATATAGATGACATTCCAATTCCTACAAGATCATGTTGCAGAGACCTACAATAACCTCTCTTTCTTTTTTGAGATCACATTTCATTTTCATTCTACAATGCCATCTCGGGTGATGCTGAAACTTGTAGTGTTGGCGAGTACAGAGTTGCCAACTGCCAAATCTCTCTCATATTTCGTTGTGGGATCAAACTGTCTGCTCCATTAGCTCTGGGTGGCCAGGAAAACCCTATCCCCAACCTTGTCTTGTCCCCTTTAGTGCTCGAACGTTCTCAAGCACGTTGAACCAGAATGTCCCTAAGGGTTACTAAATGCCACAGGGCTGTAATCTTTGATAGGGCATATCTCGGAGCTCGTGCGAGATATGGATGACATTCTAGTTCCTACAAGACCGTGTTGCAGAGACCTACAATAACCTCTCTCACTTTTTGGAGTGATGCCAAAACTTGCAGTGTTGGCAAGTACAAAGTTGCCAACTACCAAATCTCTCTCATCTTTCATCCTGGGATCAAATTGCCTGCTCCATTAGCTCTGGGTGGCTGAGTAAACCCTATCCCCAAACTTGTCTTGTCCCCTTCAGTGCTCAAACGTTCTCAGGCACGCTGAACCAAAATGTCCCTAAGGGTCACTAAATGCCATAGGGCTGCAATCTTTGATGTGGCATATCTCAGAGTTTGTGTGAGATATGGATGACATTCCAATTACTATAGGACTATGTTGTAGAGACCTACAATAACCTCTCTCTCTTTTTGGAGATCACATTCTGTTTTAATTCTGCAATGCCATCTTGGGTGATGCTGAAACTTGAAGTGTTGGCGAGTACAGAGTTGCCAACTGCCAAATCTCTCTCATCTTTCATCGTGGGATCAAACTGTTTGCTCCATTAGCTCTAGGTGGCCGAGTAAACCCTATCCCAAACCTCATATTTTCCCCTTCAATGCTTGAACGTTCTCAGGCATGCTGAACCGGAATGTCCCTAAGGGTCACTAAATGCCATAGGGCTGCAATCTTTGACTGGGCATATCTTGGATCTCGTGTGAGATATGGATGACATTCTAGTTCTTACAGGACCATGTTGTAGAGACCTACAATAACCTCTCTCACTTTTTTGAGATCACATTCTATTTTCATTCTACAATGCCATCTCAGGTGATGCTAAAACTTGCAATGTTGGCCAGTACAAAGTTGCCACCTGCCAAATCTCTCTCATCTTTCGTCATGGGATCAAAATGTCTGCTCCATTACCTCTGGGTGGTTGGGTAAACCCTATCCCCAACCTCATCTTGTCCCCTTCAGTGCTCAAATGTTCTCAGGCACACTGAACCAGAATGTCCATAAGGGTCACTAAATGCCATAGGGTTGCAATCTTTGACAAGGAATATCTCAGAGCTCGTGCAAGATATGGATGAGATTCCAATTCCTACAGGACCATGTTGTAGAAACCTACAATAACCTCTCTAAATTTTTGGAGATCACATTCTTATTTCATTCTACAATGCCATCTTGGGTGATGCTGAAACTTGCAGTGTTGGCCAGTAGAAAGTTGCCACCTGCCAAATCTCTCTCATCTTTTGTTGTGGGATCAAACTGTCTACTCCATTAGCTCTGGGTGGCCGGTTAAACTCTATCCCCAACCTTATCTTGTCCCCTTCAGTGCTCTAACATTCTCAGGCGCCCTGAACCAGAATGTCACTAAGGGTCACTAAATGCCACAGGGCTGCAATCTTTGACAAGGTATATCTCGAAGCTCGTGCGAGATATGGATGACATTCTAGTTCCTAAAAGACCATGTTGGAGAGACCTACAATAACATCTCTCACTTTTTGGAGATCATATTCCATTTTCATTCTACAATGCCATCTCGGGTGATGCTAAAACTTGCAGTGTTGGGCCAGTACAAAGTTGCCACTTACCAAATCTCTCTCATCTTTCATCATGGGATCAAACTGTCTGCTCCATTAGCTCCGGGTGGCATGGTAAACCCTATCCCCAACCTCTTCTTGTCCCCTTCAGTGCTCAAATGTTCTCAGGCACGCTGGACTGGAATGTCCCTAAGGGTCACTAAATGCCACAAGGCTACAATCTTTGACGGGGCATATCTCAGAGCTCGTGCAAGATATGGATGAGATTCCAATTCCTACAAGACTGTGTTACAGAGACCTATAATAACCTCTCTCACTTTTTGAAGATCACATTCTATTTTCATTCTACAATGCCATCTCAAGTGATGCTTAAACTTGCAGTGTTGGCTAGTACAAAGTTGCCACTTGCCAAATCTCTCTCATCTTTTGTCATGGGATCAAACTGTCTACTCCATTAGCTCTGAATGGCTGGGTAAACCCTATCCCCAACCTCATATTGTCCCCTTCAGTGCTCAAATATTCTCAGGCACGCTGAACCAGAATGTCCCTAAGGGTCACTAAATGCCACAGGGCTGCAATCTTTGACGGGGCATATCTCGGAGCTCGTGTGAGATATGGATGAGATTCTAGTTCCTACAAGACCATGTTGCAGAGACCTACAATAACCTCTTTGACTTTTTGGATATCACATTCTGTTTTCATTCTACAACACCATCTCGAGTAATGCTAAAATTTGCAATGTTGGCCAGTACAAAGTTGCCACCTGCCAAATCTCTCTCATCTTTCATTGTGGGATCAAATTGTCTACTCCATTAGCTCCGGGTGGCCGATTAAACCCTATACCCAACCTTGTCTTGTCCCCTTCAGTGCTCAAACGTTCTCAGGCGTGCTAAATCGGAATGTCCCTAAGGGTCACTAAATGCCACAGGGCCGCAATCTTTGACGGGGCATATCTTGGAGCTCGTGTAAGATATGGATGACATTCTAGTTCCTACAAGACCGTGTTTTAGAGACCTACAATAACCTCTCTTTCTTTTTGGAGATCACATTCTGTTTCATTCTACAATGCCATCTCGGGTGATGCTGAAACTTGCAGTGTTGGCCAGTACAAAGTTGCCAGCTACCAAGTCTCTCTCATCTTTTGTCGTGGGATCAAACTGTCTACTCCATTAGCTCCGGGTGGCTGAGTAAACCCTATCCCCAACCTCATCTTGTCCCCTTTAGTGCTCAAATGTTCTCAGCCACGCTGAACCAGAATGTCCCTAAGGGTCACTAAATGCCACAAGGCTGCAATCTTTGACTGGGCATATCTCAGAGCTCGTGCGAGATATGGATGAGATTCTAGTTCCTACAGGACCATGTTGTAGAGACCTACAATAACCTCTCTCACTTTTTGAAGATCACATTCTGTAATGCCATCTCGGGTGATGTTGAAACTTGCAGTGTTGGCCAGTACAAAGTTGCCACCTGCCAAATCTCTCTCATCTTTTGTCGTGGGATCAAACTGTCTGCTCCATTAGCTTCTGGTGGCTAAGTAAACCCTATCCCCAACCTCATCTTGTCCCCTTCAGTGCTCAAACATTCTCAGGCACGCTGAACCGAAATGTCCCTAAGGGTCACTAAATGCCACAGGGTTGCAATCTTTGATGGGGCATATCTCGGAGCTCGTGTGAGATATGGATGACATTCCAGTTCCTACAGGACTGTGTTGCGGAGACCTACAATAACCTCTCTCACTTTTTGAAGATCACATTTTATTTTCATTCTACAATGCCATCTCGGGTGATGCTGAAACTTGCAGTGTGTGATGGAATGATCTTAATTATATTGTTGGAAAGCGTATCTAGCATGTCATTTTTGGAAAAAAAAATCATGGAACTTGGTAAATGTTTCATAAGTTAATGAAATGTGTTACTACCAGATTATTTAAACTTAGGATTATATGATCTCCAAGAGTTTGGTTATGTTCTTTAGCACAGCTTGGACGCAAGGTAGTGTGTAGCTTCTACTCCCTCTTTGTGAGTAATGTTAGTCACTTTGTATATGTAAATTGGTTTTCAATTGGGTATGTTATTTTCAACCTTAATGGTGATGAAGGATTAGTTTGAATCAGCTTGTAACTACCTAGTCACCAGATTTTCTATGATTCCATCAAATGTGGGTTTTGTTCGTATTTATTTATTAATTTTTATTTGTTGTGCTCTTGACCTTTGAGGCTTTGAATTTAAACTTGTGCACTTTGGTTTTTGAAATTTTATGTTCTTGAGGTGGCTAGGAGGTATGTTCTATGTTGCTAGTTATGTGTTGTGATGTTCTCTATCAGGTTCAATGTGGAACATTGATAGAATGTATAAGGGAGTAGATTGCGAAGAACATACCATTCTCCTTTTTGTAATACACTATTTATTATGTTTTAATTAAACTCACTTCTAAATCCTATCTTCCACTTGGACCCATTCCTCTTTTGGAAATCCCTGAGATTGCCAATTCTTATTAATTCAAGTAGAGACAAGATGAACCAGATTAATATAGTGACCTATAGATCGAAGGAGGATGGTTAAGAAATGGTCTACCAGAGATCAGCCAAGGATAAGGATAGCATAGTAAGAAAATGATTATTTATCTGGTGGATATAAGTCTTTTATATAACAAACTATTTATATGCATAGTAAAAGAACTGAATATAGATTTGAGACATATTGATCACCTGCAGTCCTATCATCTTCACAAGTATGCAACTTTTGTTTCACTGTTTCATGCAGGTTTATTGAACTTTCTTTATGAGGTCATTTATAGATGGGATGTTCAAAGGTTGAGTTCCTATGGGTTGTCAATACTTTGACTATACTTTAAGTCAACGATTATCAATATGGGAAAAAATGGAACTTGTTGTATTTTTAAGTACTGAGAAGATGGCCTTGCCCTTCCCCAAGAATTTCAGAAATGGGAGACATTAGGTAAGAGAGTGAAAATGTTACTATCGCTTCAACGCACATGACACAATTGGAAATGCAAATTTTGATGGTAATCATTTTGTGATAAGGGAGAGACTAGGGATGATTATTGTTACTATCTCTTTAGTAGTGGATTTTTGTTTTCTCTTGAATTTGGTGGTGGGGGATTAGTGGTAAGCTTCCTTGGATATTCCTTCTTATGATGTTAGTGACAAGTGTTGCTCTTTGAAAACACTTGTACAATCTTTTTTAAATTATTAGATAAAAATAGAGAATTGTAAGTATTAAACATGATTAGCCTTTAGTTCCTAGAAGACCTTTATTTCCCCATTAATGCATTTAGAAAGTTAAGTTTTAAGAAGATCATAAATCGAAAAAATTAGAGAAGTGATTTAAACATTTATATTGATTGGAAACATGTGAGTCTTGAGTTTCCTCTGCCTTTTAAAGAATGTTCCTTAGCTAGCATACCTAATTCCGTATTCCATAAGAGTGTCATTGTGCTAAAGATTTAGGAAACCAACTACTCTAAGATAAAGCTTCCCAGTCAATAATAATCTAGCCTATTGAGGTACATAATACTTCTCAATTAAACTTGTGTTAATTCAGTATTAATTTTGTAATTAACTACAATTTTAGTATCTATGTACAGGGGGTGACTGAGAAAACTATTTGAGGTCCAATTTGAAAATATATTTGTAAGGATCTCTACCAAGGTTCACAACTTTGATGATTAATACATTCATTCAGGCTAGAACCTCACTACAAAAAGATAATATTTAAAAAAGGTAGTGAATAACGTCATGTCTAGACCCAAATCAACCAATGAAAGTCAAATTAGCATAATGTGGAACAACAATATATGCATTGAGTGGGTTGTCATAAAAAAGCTTCAGAATAAAATTCATGTCTAGAATTAAAAGACCTTAAAGAACATTTATGCTTGTAACACAAATGGCCATTCAAAATTGAATATGATTACAATATGTGAAATAGCATTACAAGAACTTGTAATGCTCTTGTGAACATCGTGTTAATTCTTGTAAGAATCCCTAAGATGCTTTTTTACTCAAAATTTTGTTGAAATTGAATTAATTTTTATCCTGTCGGTTAATTGGCTTAGGGTGATATATGCTTCTTGGATGGAATAATGAGTTTTTGATTATCTCTATATTAAGATTCATAGCATCTTCTAGTTATTTGCAAAGGAAATTTATAAATTAAGCTAATGTCATATGGCTTGCTTGAGAAAGATGTCCATGTTCTTATTGATGGTTACTAATGACTGTCCACATTTAGTTCTTCAATATCCTATTTGACAAGCTTTCCATAGACATTTCTTTGCCATACTAAGTATTTTTGAAAACATATTTGATTAGAAGCACTACAGTAGATACTACATGATGTTTTAACAAATAAAGTAATGGGTTAAAGACTATTATTTCCAAGGTATTATGTCATAGTATTTTAATTGTAATGATCTTAGACTAATAATATTCTTGAAGGTAACTTCGACATGCAGCAAGAAAGACAACCTACATCCAAGGCTATATTGTGCCTACAACCAAAGCCATAAATGTTCATAGCCAAAGCCACTAGTGCACATAGCCAAAGCCATGGATGCTTATAGCCAAAGTTACGAGTGTTCGCAGCCAAAGCCATGAGTACATGAATTCGATGATCACAATTGTTTACAACTATTCACCAGAAACAACTTCTTTACAGTTTTTGAGAAATACTAATAAAGCAAAAAAGAACATCTACTAGTTGGTAGACATAATGGCAACTCTCTAGCAATTGAATTTAATTTCATACATGCACATATCTAATTTAATGTCATACACAAACATATCTAATTTAACATCATACATGAACAAACATATAATATAAAATGATAACCAATAATGTCATATATGAACAAACATATCATATATTAACCAATAATGTCAAACATCAAATAAATGTCATACATCAAATATAGAATGTCATATGTACATCAAATGTATGTCAAATATGTCTCTCTGATGCCTATATATATACATGGGGAAGGAAACAACTCTCTCTCTCTCTCTCTCTCTCTCTCTCTATATATATATATATATATATATATATATATATATGTATGTATGTATGTATGTATCGAATATCTCAACTACATCTTTTCCTTTCCACGAGGGGAAGGAAACAAGTCTCTCGATGTCCTCTGCCATCGTGTGGAGGGAGACAGTGGAGATGACGGGGCCCTCCTGACATGCTCACTTGACCTCTTGTTGAGGCTCTTCTCTAGGTCCAACTGATACAAAGAAAGTAGATATGAATCAATATTTATTATATGTTGAAATCAAATATATGTACACACAAAATTAATTATTTTCTTACCGCCAACAAATAGTCACTTTGTAAGTCCACCTCAAATGCTCATGGACGATCAAGCGTGACAAGACCCTACAACAATTCAATAAATATAATCACTTATAAATGACATTAGAAATTTTGAGATTAACTATTATAAACAACAACTAAAATGAAGAAAATTCTTTCATACCTCCGTCAGTGGCTGTGAGCTAGCCACAGCTGCGGCCACTCCACTATCAACAGACTGTCGCAAATGAGGAGGTGTGTTCAAGATCATGAGCTGCATGTCATACAATACATGTTATATCTAACATGAAACATGGAATAAATATCATCAAATGAATTAAATTAACATGAAACAACTGTACCTGTGTGAAGCTCGTATGATGTCTCTGCTCTATGTTTGTGGTAAAGGTTGAGGGTCCTGTGGAGAACTGATGCACATGCATAATTTTTTTTGTCAATCCTTAATATGATTATGTAATAAATATATGTATTAATTAAAATGATTAAATTGATACATACCTCAAGACTCATCGAAGGGACAAAAAAAGGGCCTAGAGGATCGCTACTAGGCGCAACAACACTTTCACCCTAAATTTTGAATAATGTCAATAAATGGTAATTAATTAATCATTCACTATACATATGAAATGTGATCAAATTAGTAATTTACCTGTGTGTCAATGCCAAATGTCTCGTTTAGGAACTGATCGGTGACAAGCCCATCATCCGCACCATCTCCAGCATGAGTGCCAATGTGCATAGGGATTCACATGGAGTGCACATGTGACCACGATGTATAGAAGGCTCCCCCTCAACTAATGGGCTCATGGAATGGATGAGGGTCTACGTCAAAGCATTAATGGTCCCTAGAGTGCTAGCCTCTACATGTTCCTTCACAACTAAAGGAATAATTACATGCTCGTGCTGTGGATGGACCACAGGTGCCCTAACTACATTAGGGTCACAACGTGCTCCTGGCCTCTCAAATGATGACCCCCCACCTCTACCCTAGGAGTCTAACATATCAAAATAATTGGGGATCTCTCCAAGGACAAACTCACAATATAATTTATTCAAAAAATACATGGGGACCTCGTGATTGTTGCAAGGAGGGGCATCAAAAACCATCCACCATCTATCCCAAAAATTATTTCTAATAGCATTGTGTATGCACCAATGGATGTGGAATAATTTAGTACCCTCTCTAACAATCTTTTGCTCACTGGATTTTCTAAATAATGAACATATACTACCTTTTGGTATTTCTTTTTTTTAACATCTTCATATGACAATTTATTTGCATAAAATCTTTTTTGTTCATCCCTTTTATCCCGCCAAATATCTAACTGACCACTAATTGAGGCTATCTGAGTGTTAATAGATTCAAGGGATGATGCCAATTGAGCCCTCATTGGATTGGTTTGTTCGGATTCATTCAACCGAGCAATGAGTCTTTCTAATTCAGTTTTGCCTCTCTCTATTTCATTTATTATATTTTCTTGTGTGCCTGGCAGAGGTCTTGCAATTGGTTCGGGTTGTTGAATTTGTTGTTCTTCTTGAGGAGGGTTTTGATTTTGAGGTTCTTGAGGGTTTTGTGGATTTTCCGATTGATTATGGACATTTCCTGATAAAAAATCAATTGAAATTCAATTAAATAAACAAATCTAAATGAAATTTGTAAAAACCCTACAAAAGAATATAAAAAACCAATAAAACAATATGGAAAACATATTAAACAATGCAAAGTTAAGTTTATATCACTTACCTCATCGTCGTGGGTGTGCTTGTTGTCTTGGATTTCGTCGGTGAGGAGGAATTTTGGCAAATAGTGGTGAAATTTCACTGTCAAACCCGCGTACGTGTTGTTGGAGAGCCAAAAAACAAAATGAAAATGAGGTCACGGGTTTGCAGCCCATCATATAACTTTTTGGTCATCAGAATAGCACGTACACACTATGGCTTGGGTGACCCAAGCCATAGTATGTACGCGCTATTGAAAATTAGAAAAAAAAAAAAAACTTGTCATCTTTTTGGCACCACAACTCGGTGCATATGCCTCATTGTCGATGAGGAAAAAAATGTTTCTATTTTGGTGGACTTTATGGATTTTGTAAAGCATGATACACTTATTTCTCCCTCGAATTTGGTAGATAAGGCTAAGAAAATTAATATTTAGGTTTAGGAGGGTGAAAATCTTAGGGGAAAAGGAGAAAGGGGTTAATGAGAGAGTCATCCCCCTTCTCATTATGGTTGATCCTGATGAAGTCAATGCCAATCTTATAGAGGATTATCCGAAGGATATCAAAACTCTTAGGATTCTTTAGATAGCTAAACTGAACTCCATGTATACCTTTTATATGGAGAAATGAACATTCAACTCTATGAAGACCCTTAATACATGAGTTATAAAGATCTAAATTCTAAGCTAGATAACCTACAAGGAACATTGCTAGAGGGGAATAAGAAGGAAAGGGAGGAAAAGTTAAAAAACAACGGCATGTGGATTAAGGAGTTGAAAGAATGAATTGATCAAATGGAATACTTTGTAAATGGTATCCTCTATGTACTTATTGAATAAAAGGTGCATAAATGGGACCAAAAGGAAGGGGTTATGCTAGTTATAAATTTGGAAGTGATGGATGTTGGAGGGAAATTCATTGGCCTAGGGAAATATGCATGCTCTATCACAAAAAAAAATAAGGAAATAAATACCCTTAGATTTTGTGGAGATTATGATTATAGTTCATAAAATGGATGAGATCAATGAGGAGCTTGGTATGATTTTGAAGTAGTCAGTTTGACTCTTAGTACTCTGATAGTGCTAGTATTTATTTTATTTGTGTTCTTTAAATTTTTTAGTAGTTTGGTTTGTGTTATTGTTGATTTTTGATCATAGGCCTTTAGTTTTGGAATTCCTAGTTCTATCCATATCTGACCTATTATGAGACCTAAATGCTATATTTTTTGTGAGAAATTTATATCATTTTGAACCCCCTAAAAACCCATTTTGTGTGTTTAATCGAAAATGTATCAAATATGAATTTTTACTTAAAGACATTTTTCCAATTACAATTATTTTTCACTTACTAAATTTTTCACTTAATTTAGAATTTATTTTTTTAATGAATGTTCTTTTTCAATTAGATTAAAATATAGAGATAAATTCACAAAAAAATGTAGGGTGATATGAGATCACCCTATGAGAGTCACATGAAACTAGAGCCAAAAAATCAAGTATATCAGTTATTCATCACAAAATAGTACGAACACCCTTAAGTGGAAACAACACTTTTAACCAAGGTGGGTCTAGAAGAGACCACCCATCATTAGCAGTTTTTTCTATTTATTTTTCTTCTTCCCTCTTAGAGGGGGTAATTATAAGTACCAACAAAGGAAAATATTTCTCAGTACTGACAAAGGGTCACCCAAAATGAGAGAAAATATAAAGGACGTGAGGAATAGGGACTAACCAAACCTATGTCAAGGAGGAGAGATAGAGTGATGGTGAAACCCATCCCCACCTCCACTTGCAAATTAGTGAGGTTCCTAGGATCTTATAGTAGGGAAGAAACAATAAGAGGAGAAACATCTATGGTTATGCAGTCCCTATGATGGTCAAGTGTAGTCAATAGAGGAAGCAATGAATGACACTCACACCACTATACAAGGGGTATTTCCCCAATGAACTAAAAAGATCCTACAAGTGAGAAACCTCAAGAGTAACTTTAGTAGCATGCACTTGAATCTATAACATCACATTATTACATATATATATGCTTTAGAACACATAGAAACATGAGTATACATAGCAACTTAACTGAAAAAATGATAGCATTTATATCTTTCAAAATAGTGAATAGGATCTCCATTGTGAATGAATGCCAAGTTTGCACATATTTGAAGAAAATATTGGTTGGGTCCCCAAAAAATCCATATGCCAAGAGAAGGGTTTTGGCCTGAAAGGACAAAAAATCATGTATCCAACTCTCAAATTGTTGAGCTCTCTTTGGCAAAACCATTAAATTTTCTTAAAAGTCTCTAGTTCTCTTCAAAAAGGGCATTGAGGGTTAGGAATCCCCAAATACCAAAGGTTGGAACTAGGAGGGTGACCTTGGTATAGAATACAACAAGAAAAGTGGGTACCAAGCTGGAACTAGGAGGGAAACCTTGGTTGTCCAATGCTTCAACTAAGTTGATACCAAGCTTATGCTAGATCTATAGAGGTAAGTTATATTACTTGGATGAAATAGATGAAACTATATGTGCATAACATCCCATGAATGAAGGCTCATAAACAATCTAGAAACATGTCCTAGGGAGTCCTAATGGCATGTTTGTGAAAATACCAAGAAGTGACCCCTGGAAGCTTTGCAAGAAGAAACCATTGTAAATATAAAAGAGGAGACCAATAAATGTTGTGTTGGTTCATTAAAAGCCCATACTTACATCCATTTCTATCCTAATGTTGATAGATTTTGATAGCCTCCCATTAAACAATATTACAAAGTATGCTTTTGGTCAAAAATTCCCTATGCTAATGAGAAAGAACATAAGGAACAAAATCTAAACAATCCTGGAAGGATTTATCTTTGGGTAGAAATTTCTCTTGCACACTAAACACATTCTCATATTGATGGATGAACACTTGAAGGATATCAAGTAGCTCAGTAAGGACAACCTAAACTTCCTTGATTCTTTAAATCCTAGTAGAAGTGTGATTATTTTTAAGGGATTGGAAGAAATCCATAGAGGCTTGGTCAAAAACTTTAAGCTAGTGCAATAAATATGTAATTTAGGCACTCCTAGATATGTAGTTATCAATAATATGTTTTTGTTAATGGGGTTGATCAAGATGGAGTTGTATATCTATATCAAATGGATTTGTAGGCAAGTATTTACAAGAAATAGTAAGATCCTTGATAGAAGTTTATTAGGATTGCTGCCATTAAATCAAAAAATATATGGGGTTAATACATAGGAACCATGTAGTATGAGAAATGACATGATTTAAAGATTAAATATATCTAAAATAGGAATTTGGTTAGGACATTAAATTCCATGTATGTTGAATGTGAGCTAACATAGAGGGATGGTGCAAGAATGAGGTGTTGAGGTAGAATTGAGTCTTGGAAGGAGGTGGCTAAGCTATTTACCATAAAATAAAAAATTGATAAGAATTTTTTTTTTGCAAATGCCACATTAATTGACAATATGAAAAGTAATTCCTTTTCACTAGGAAAGGAGGAAAAATATTGATTCAAGTTCATCACACTATTAATCCTCTTAATAACTTTGTCAAACCTAGTTTTAAAATTGCACAAAGTATATCAAACCATATTGAAAAGGATGTGATTCATATTGGGATTAAAAACAAAAATTTATTGTTCATATTGTACTAGGATTCTCATACTCCAATTGTCTATAAAATAGAAAAAAAATCATCTTTATCTAAAGCCACCTTAACCATATTAAAGTCCCCATAAATGACCCAAGTGGTGGGTGGCAAGTTAGCAACAAGTCAATACCATAGATATGACCAGTCTTCAACATATTTGTGGGCATAGAGATTAACAATCCCCAAGGAATAATTTTTAATTGACAAAAAAGTCCAAACCACTCTTTTCATGGAGTCAGAACCATGATTAACAAATGTAGACTACCATTGTAAGGACATAATAATAGCTTGGCCACCCTAGCTAGCGTAATACTTAGAAGAATAATTAGAACTTACAAGCCAAATGAAATGATAGGCTACATTGAGTAGAAAACATGTAATTTTTACTTGCTGAAGGAAAACAACATCTAATTTACCAAATCACTAACAACAATCACAAATATAATACTTTTTTTTAGGAAAAAAATACCTCAAACATCCCATGAGAAGAAGTTTATCATTAAAGTTATTGCAAATCATCTCCCTTTCCCATATTGATGGAAGCATCTGCACCCTCAATAAATTATTGCCCATTAGACTCACTATCTAAATACTATGTATGCCTAGAGGGGCTAGGAAAATGATGTTGAGAAGTGGAAGAGATAATAGAAAAAGGAGATTAAGTTGTACACACTGAAGAGGGTCTTGAATTTGGTTGTGATGCACTATTCACCATAATTGGGTCGCACTGACAAACATAATCCCCTTTTGGCTAGGGCTTAAAATAGCCACTATATAGGAAACCACGGGCTTCTTAGGAGTCATAGAAAGAGTGTGAACTATGTTGAAATTATAGTAGGAAAGGTAAACTTCTAAGAGTGGGGTGGGTGGGGGGGGGGGGGAGGGGGTGAATTAGTAGTTTAAACTTTGACCCATAAAAAATTCACCACACATCCATCTCATACATTCAATAGGTAAAATGGAATACCATGTAAAGCATGTACATCTAAATCATGTAAACAAGAAAGCATTCACACATATATGACACCAGATATGATTAACCATAAACCTTCCAATGAGAAGATAAAATTTGGGTGGGGATGACACCCAAAAATCTTCACTACTATAGTAATAAAGTGTATCCAATGAAAGTCACAATGTTTGATCATGAAACATGATCTACCCTATGAAAGGTCTACCGTATTAAAGGCTTATAAAGACTTTTAGGTCTTACCTTGTTAAAGGATTTCAACACCTTTTTAGAAGTGTGCCTTGTTAAAGGACTTTGACTCATAATTAAGCAAGTACCTTGTTAGAGGATTTCAATGTAGCCTGTTAGGACTACTCTGTTAAGAGATTTAATTGATTCACCTATTAGAATGACTCAACATTGATCCTATAGTTAGCATTCTATTTCTTGATGATAGATTACCTCTAAATTGATGTATTCTTGATCCTTCTTGATCAGATGTCTCTCTGTTGTGCACTATTTCATTCCTCTATTTTCCTTTAACTGCTTCTGCAATGCAATTTCAATTCACAATTCCTTAGCCACCATGAATGCTCTATTTGTGCATGCAAACATCTCTCTTTGCTTCTTCCACATGCATATGAAGTTTAGGGTTTTTCCTCCTTAATAAGATCTAGGTGACTTAGGGTTAGGTATGATTCAATGGCTGTGATTAATTCATTTTGCTAGTTAAACCTTCCTTTTACCTAAGTGGATGCATGTCCTTCATAAGGATTCCAACTTAATAGTCATCCTTGTCACAAAAATATTGTAATTCAATATGTAAGTTGGCTAAAAAATAGTTTGCATAGTAGTTTGTGTCATTACAAACAACTATGAAAAAACTATGTTACTCGACGTCTGAAGTCTCGAGCTCTAATGCTCGAGATATATTGATTTCTATACTATTACTTGACATCTAAATGACTCAACATGCACTGCTTACTTAGCTACTGTATCACTCAACATACACTATCTGCTTAGCACTTGAGTGACTCAGCACTCACTGTGGACTTGGCATGCTCTATCTTATACATGTTGTGCTTGGCATATACTACTTTTTTGGCATGAACTACGTAAATGACTTAGGTGTATAGACACTCACTTGTCAAAACCAATATGAGATCAACAATCTCCCCCTTTGACATGAGTGTCAAAAACACTTTGTCATGCATTGATATCCTTATTCTTAGGGGCATAACATATCTCTTATTCATCTACTTTACATAATTTCAGAATATCAAAATTTTGCAACAATTTATACCTCAAAATATTATACTCCCCCTGAGTTGATAGATCTAGTTCTATACTAAAATGTTACTCCTACTCAGTAGATATGCCTCAACTGATACTCTTTTATTTCATACTTACTCCCTCATGCTCTTTGTCTTAGCTTAACTCTCTTTCTCTCCTTTCTCTTAAGCTTTTACTTTCTCCTCCTTTGGCTCCCCCTTTGGCTTTGGCTACTCTTTCTCCCTTTGATTAGCTCCTTTTATTTCTCTTTCTCCCCATTTTTGACACTAATGTCAATGGGCTATACACTAATAGTGTGTTTGTCAAAGAAAGATTTATGGACCTCAAGGATAATTTTAAGAGCTGCATCCCAATTGTCACAAGCTACATCCAAAGATTTAATTTGGATGGGTAGCTCGACAACGAGGTGGACTAGGTTGTCTAATGTAGAAAGATTGGGGTCTTTCTTCATAAGAGATTTTGCATAGCCTAACTCCTTGTGCAAAATATCCATGTGAGGAGTCAATGTTCTTTGGATGTTGATTAGTTTGGCCCTTATGTTGGCTTCTTCAGAAAATAATGTTGCTAACTAACTCTAGGTTTGCAATAAAGATTTCAAATACTTCACTTTGAGCTGGAGTCATGGGAAAATTAGCTCATGATGATTGAATGTTACTCTCAAAGCTCAGGATGTGATTCCTTGTCTCTTGTGTGAAGAGTGTGGGGTTGCACAGTTTGGTGTACAGTGAGAAAATGTTCTTAAGTACTTTCTTCACACTCTCTACCTTAGTTTCCAATTCAACTTGTGTAAGTTCTATGTCACCTAATATTTTCTCATTCACTTTGATTTGAAATTTATTTTTAGACCATTCTAATAATCTTGCATTAGTATCAAGGTCTACATCACTTATTTTTTCCACTATATTTGTCAATTGCTCAGTAAGTAGCTTTGTTTGATCTCGAGTAGGTAGACTGAATGCATTTAGGAAGATGTCTTTAATATCAAGAAAAGCTTGATTCTACCTATGCTCCCTTCTAAGCAGTTCTTGATGTTTCTTTCTGGTCAGGGCTTCTTGTAGTATACCCATCTTCTCTATTGTCATTGTATCAAAATCATATTTTGGTAAAACAATCTCTTCATCTAGGCTTACATTTCCATATGTTATGACCTCTTCTTCCTTTGATAAACTTAGAATCAACACTAAAAATTACAAAGGTGTTGCATCTATGCTCGGCCTCTGAAGAGTGTGACTAGAAGGAGTTCAATATTTTGGTAAAGTTACTAGGGCTTGAATTGTTGCTTTCTTCTTCAAGTTGGGTGTCAACTCAGTCTCTTCAAGCTTATCCTTTTTTGCCACAATGCTTTGGATTACACCTTGAACTTGTACTGGATGTGTAGACAAATCTATCTGACCTGATTGATGATGTGTATCAGTAGTGGCTTTATTTTCCACTTTATCTACTTCAACTGTATCAACCTTTGTTGGTGTAATTTTTGGTACTTTATCAAAAGGTTGTACACTAATGACATGAGGGGTGACGGTAGGTGGTTCTTATGTTTTCACCTCTTCCCTTGTAGTGTTAGTTACTAATTTTTGAATTTCATCTACACTCACTAATACAGGGTTTTCACACAATTTGGCCTATAGTGTAGTTTGATCAAGTATCTTTTTCAAGTCTTCCTCTATTAGGGGGTTGATGTTTTGAGCAGTGAGATTAGAAACATCCTTTACTATAATTGTTTTAGTATTTACATTTGTTATTTGTCGAGGGCTAACATTTGATAATTGTGTATGTTGTACACTCTATTCTTGTTGTTGTTCTACCTTAGCTATTACCTAGTCATCTATATTTATTTATGTACTTCGCTTAACTATACTTTCATTTTTTTCATCTTCCTCATCATCTTTAACCTCAATAGGCTCTTGTTTACCATCTTTTACTATAGCTAACCCATATGTGACTTTCTACATCTGTGTAGTCTTCTTTACAACATCTTCTATATTGTTCTACAATATGTTGAATGCTCTATATTTGGGTACAAATATAACAACATATTTCTTTATGGCTTTAGCAATTTGTGCCTTAATAAGTTTAGGCATAAGTTGAGCTAGGGATGTCTCCCTAATTTTTCTTTTTAGGTTCAAACAATAATGTCTTTTTTGCTCAACTCTTTCATATAAAGTTTTAGGCATTGAGTTGGCAATCTCTAGTGGCGCTTTCTTAAAATTTTCCATCATGGCATATATTGCCTCCTCCACTTGATTCTTTTTGACTTTTCCAAGATTATCAAAATCAATGTGAAAAATCCTGACAAATCTGTATTATTCCTAACATTCTCATATAGGCTGTCTAAATCTGAAGATGGATTGTGACTCACCACTTGGAATTGGTTTTTGTTATCAAATTTTGTTCTTTCCTCATCAAATTTAGCTTGAGTAATGTACTTTCTCCTTGGTCTTTCCTTTGTTCCTCCTTCCTACTCTATAGCTTTGGCTTTCTCTTTATCCTTTTGTGTTGTGATACATGCACTGACCCTTGTGGTAGGTGTTGTAGGTTTGGGTTGGCTTGGTTTGGAAATCTAATTGGATCTTGTCACTATTTTTCCCTTAGCATTTCTCTTCTTCTTATTAGTAGGATTAGGTGCTTCCTCAGCTTCTTTTTCCTCGACACCTTCTACTTTCTATCTCTTCCTCTTATTGGTCATCACTCAGTCCTTGTATTAATGCAAGTGGTTCTTGGATCTAAGTGTCTTCTTCATTTTCATCCTCTTCCTCTTCATCCTCTTCTTGCTTGACACCTTCACCCAATTTAGCTTTCAACTTCTTTACCAACTTCCTTCTTCTTGATGATAGAGGCAATCTTTAATTCCATGGTAATCTTAGATTTAGCCATCTCATAATTACCAAATGCTTTGGCATCTTTATCTATATCTTTTACAAGTAATGTTGCTATTGCTGCAAAGGCCTCATCTATATTAATTTCATAGCCTAATGGCCTTAGCCATCTTACTCTTGGAGTTGTTGCTTGAACAAATGTATAATCACCATCAACTAGGAAACAAACATCATCATAGTGTTTTTCAAATAATGATACTAGAATTCTCAATCTTTTCTTCATAGATTGCTTGAAGTCTTCAAAGTAACTAGTCAAATACTAATTCAAAATTTTTACCTATCTATTCAATGAACTCTCCTATTTGAACTACTACTTGTCTTCCATGCCATAGTGCCAAATGTAGGAAATGTGTTTTGAACATAAAAGAAGATATATATCAAAATATATCCAAATTTTCATTGAGAACTCTTTGTTTTCATTATTGCTCCTAGGTTCTCAAATAATTGCTATAGTTGTAGCTCGGCAAGATCATATGTATGACCCTTCTTCATAGTCTTGCAACCCACATCCACTGCAATATAGGGCACATTGTTCAATTTGCTTGATTGGTAAACCTGTATGCAATTACCCTTGTACTACAAAATCTATTAGAGGATCTGTGATGGTGTTAATTTTCATTCCCCTCTTATTCCACATAGCCCATGTGTTCTTCTTAATAACTTCTTTGGATCCACTCCTCATAGTCTTAGGCTGATCTAGGGTTGGATATCTTGTTACCCTATGGATTATTATTTTGGTGATTTTGATAGGCCCATTGTCTAACCATAGTGAACTATCATATATCCTACTTAATACAATATGGATCCATTAAAATTTGAAAATATTAGGGAAATCTAGGGCACAAGTTAACCCTTTCTTGTCTACAATCTTGAATTATTCCCTTAGCACACCATTTTCACAAAGTTTTCCATATGCTTCTCTTATTTCCATGTCACCAATACTCCTAATTTTATAGTTATAACATTTTCTGACATCCTGGACCATTAAAACTTTTGGTGGTATCATGGGTAACACACCAAAGGGATCTTGTTTGTTTGTAATGTCTAGTGTAGCTTTGAAAATAGTTTGTTTAACTACATTACTAACCAACTGAACATTCAAAACCTCTTTACCCTCTACATCCTTTTAACTAGATGCCATTTTACAAAACCAGGGTTTATGAAAATAGAAACAGTGTAGCTTAGCACATGATAAATACCTTGAAAAATTTGATGAAATGGTGCCAAATTGCTATTCAAATCTCCTGCAAATGCTTTGAATGGATTTCCATATTGCCTTCAACTTTTCTTGTTCTTTCTTGATTTTGAATAATGCAAAATAAGCTGAAATTGACCAAATACCCCTTTGGAATACTACAATTAATGTTGAGTGCTTACATAGCTATAAGCTTGGCATCAACTAATTTCAAGCTCACTCAGTATCCACTAGTCTTTTTATTCATTCGATAACCATTACAAGTTTAGAAACAACTAGTCAGTCTGTTAGTTTAGCATCCTCTAGCATTTCGCTCGATAATCATAGGAAACTTTTCATGATCGGCAATAACATGAAAAACTTAAAGATTTTTCTTTGATTCCTAATAACATCTTGCATCTTTATTCATTCTTGTGTAGAATTTTTAGTAATAAATCCTTTGGAACTAAAGTATGATATAACTTTTGAATATTAGCCCCACATACCTCTTGCTTGTTTAGTTTGACGAGGTGTGATCACTTGACCCATTGGGTGAAGTGATCCTTTCTCCACTTGATGTGTTGTAATCATCCTTTTTCTTCCATGTCTTGTTCATATCATTTCTAACATTTTCAATATCTCCCTTGCCTTTGCCTTTACCTTTATTTAACTCACAACTTGGTGTCTTTGACCTTATTGGACAATATCAACTGATGTGACCAATCTTCAAATAACTAAAACATGTGGTTTAACTCAACCACCTTTTGTAGTCACTTCTAAAGTGTGTTCTAATATAATTCTCAAGAACACGTCCATACTCTTGACAATAATGACAACTATACCTTATATTATAATCCCAGTCGTAAGAGTTTCCATTGTTCTTTACCTTTGTTTGTTTGCCTGATGACCACATGGGTTTGGATCTGCACTCAAAAGCTTCATGTCCATATTTCTTATAGTTATAATAGTATCCTTTAAATCTTTGTGTTTATGTGGTCTTAGTTCTGCATTCATGTGCTTGATGACCTTGTTTGTTGCACTTATGGTAGTGAACCATGCTCTTATGCTTGACATTATGATTTACAATCTTGCTCCTACACACATTAGTAGTATGTCCTTCTTACCACAATTATGACAAGTAGGTTTGGAGTGATTAAATTTGTTGCTCCTTTATTCAACACTTTTAGATGATTTTCCTTCTTCAGTACTTGTGTATCCCAGTCTAGATGTATCATTATTGGATCTAGGGGATGTCATTAATTGCTCAAAGTATTTGATGGCTTCACTTGGTTTATTGAAACTTTCAAAAAATTCCTTTTCCCTTTTTAGGTCATCACTCAATTTCTCATTCTACAACTTCAATGTTGTTATCTCAATGTCCTTGACATTCAATTCATAGTTGGCATTCATCATTTGACTCAGAGTGTCCAATTGCATGTTAGAAATCTTGGTTAGCTCTATTGGTCAAAACTCTTTTGTCATCTTCAATCATGGCTTTTTCTTCCATAGCTTTCTTCTTCTATTCAATCACCTAACATAGTAGTATGGCTTGTGATTCTTGCTCTAACTTGATATTTCTGATTTCCTCAACTTGGGCTCTATTCTTTTCCATTAGATCTACAACTATTGTATCAAATTCATTAGAGTCTTTATTAGAAAATAGCTTAGTAGTTTCCATCTCTTGTACTATGTGTCATTCTCCTAAATAGAAATTTCCTCTCTTCTCTTTAAAGATCTCTTGAGGTCTTCTCTTTCTTCATTTAGTTGATATAAAAAGAGTTGTATTTTGATTCCCCAATTCTTAATGATCTTTCCCAACTTGTAGACTTCCATTTTCAAGATCGTTCCTCAAAGATGCAAAATTTCTCTTTTAGATAACTAGGTTCTAATACCAATTATTGGAATTAAAGTACAAAAGATAAAATTCTAAGGGTAGGGGGTGGGGGGTGGAGGGGGTGGGGGTGGGTGGGTGAATCAATAGTTTAAACTTTGACCCATAAAACATTTACGAACATCCATCTCATACATTCAAAAAGTAAATTGAAATACCATGTAAAGCATGTACATCTAAATCATGTACACAAGTAAGCATTCACACATATATGACACTAGATATGATTACCCAGAAACCCTCTAATGAGAAGGTAAAACTAGGGTGGGGATGACACCCACAAATCTTCATTACTGTAGTAATAAAGTGTATATAATGAATGTTACACTTTTTTATCATGAAACATGATCTACCCTGTTAAAGGATTACAAAGACTATTAGGTCTTACCCTATTAAAGGAATTCAACACCCTATTAGAAGTGTGCCTTGTTAAAAGACTTTGACTCTCAAGTAAGTAAGCACCTTGTTAGAGGATTTCAATACAACCTGTTAGGACTACTCTATTAAGAGATTTAATTGATTGAGTTGTTAGAATGACTCAGCATTGATCCTACGGTTAACACTTTGTTGCTTGATGACAGATCACCTCTAAACTAATGTATTCTTGATCCTTCTTGATCAAATATCTCTTTGGTATGTGCTATTTCCTTCCTCTATTCTCCTTTAACTAATTCTACAATACAATTTCAATTCACAATTCCTTAGTCACCATGAATGCTCTATTTGCACATGCAAACTTCTCTCTTCGCTTCTTCCACATGCATATGAAGTTTAAGGTTTGTCCTCCTTAAGAAGATCTATGTGACTGAGGGTTACATATGAATCAATGACTATGATTCATCAATTTTGCCACTTAAATATTCCTTTTACTTGATTGGATGCATGTCCTTCATAGGTATTTCAACTTAATATTCATCCTTATCACATAAATATCATAATTCAATCTATAAGTTAGCTAAAAAATGGTTTACATTGTAGATTGTGCCATTACAAATAACTATGATAAAACTGTGTTAATTAGCATCTAAAGTCTTTGATGCTTGACATATATTGATTTCTATGCCATGACTTAGAATTTGAATGACTCAACATGCACTACTTGCTCATCTCCTATATCACTAAGCATGCACTGTCTGCTTGGCACATGAGTGACTCAGCACTCACTGTGGACTCAACATGCTCTATCTTATAGATGTTTTGTTCAGCATATACTACTTGTTCAACATAAACTAAGTAAATGACTTAAGTTTATAAACACTCACTTGTAAAAACTAATATGAGATCAACAAACTAGAATCATATTCAAATTGAATCCTATCATTTTTTTCCTTTATGGACTATGGTCATCCATTCTTCCTTTTTGGTCAACTTTGCAAGCCAAGGACCATATCTAATTTTATATTCTTTGGTGTGGTTTTATTCTCTAGGGTGACCAATGAAAAAACCTTGACCTTATGGTTAGATGATTGACATCGATAACAAGTTTTGGGAAGGGTAAAGTACAATAATTTGTAGATGAAAGTATTTTTTCTAATTTAAATGTCAAAAGTTTTGAATTGAGTTCAAGAAATTTAAAGGATAACATCAAAAGAAACCTTTCTTTGGGGACATGAATTAAGAAAAGGTTGGGTTCATGACAAACCATCATGCTTAATGATTAAGAAATGTTCTACTCGAATGCTCGACAAGGAAAAAGAAGTTTAGGAATCTCTAACCATATACACACTTTTAGTTTCTTTTAATCTAAGATAGTGAATTCTCTAGAGACAAACACTAAAAGACTAACAAGTAAGAAAAAATGGACCATAATCCATTTCCAAGACAAACATCAACATGTAAATGATGCAAAAATGGAAAAGAAAAAAAAAAACCTTTTGTAAGGTTTTGAATAGCCTCAAGGTGAATACCATGAGACATTCAAGTTTTGGAAACCCATTCCCACAACATACTTTAATGTGGTATCATATGGTACAAAAAAATCTATTAAAGTAAAAAAATTCATCCGATCATAGGCTTTATCAGGTTTTGGAAACCCATTCCCACAACATACTTTTATGTGGTATCATATGGTACAAAAAAATCTATTAAAGTAAAAAAATTCATCCGATCATAGGATTTATCAAATTGCTCTATTGGAAGCACAACAATAGGAGACACACCTCATGGAAGACCTTCATGAGAAACTTATAGAGACATTTTTTTAGAGGAGGCACAATTAACATATAAAGAAACAAATCTAGCACCAATACAAACAAGTAGGCTAAGGGTAGTCCAAGCCATGATATAAATCTAAAATTCCTAAAATAAATATGCTATGATAGGGGATGGATGCAAGTAGAAAGTTACAGTGCAAAAATTGAAGAAACCCAAGTAGTGTGCATGCATCATCTTCATGTGGATCTAGTTTTGTACTTTAAAACTCTTATGCATGATTAAAGTATCTTTAATGATCTATGGATTCTTTTAAAATTTTGATATAGATATTTACTTATATATATAATAAACAATATGATAATGACCAAAAAGAGCATAATATATTAGAAAGGGAACCTTGCATGTAGTTCTTATTGTTTATTCATCAATATATTATATCCTTGTAAATATAATATATTAATGCATTATCAACTCTTCACAACATCTTCACAAATATATTAAATAAAACTATTTGATTTATTTGAAATATTTCTCCTAAAATTATATTATATTATCTCATTAATTATGATAATCCATCTTTATCAATTAGCATATTATTATTTAATCAACTCTAGCACCAACTTATTAAATAAATAGCTTTGTTAACTAATCTCATTTAATGTTCTTAAATAATAAATTAATTAAATAGTAAATTCTTATTTGGTTAATTAGGCCAATTAATTCTACTTTATTTGAAATACATAATCCTCTTTCATTTACACATAATTAGAAGAAAATCACCTTTCTACATTCACTAATATTTCAAATTTGAAAACAACCTTTACCATTTATTTTCATAATGTCTAAATGCTCTCCCACATTTTAATCTTCTATATACTCAAATACTTATAACAAAACTTAATATTCAATCTTCTTTCTTGTACCTCTAAAAGCTTTACTATTTATGATGCACTTATTTGAAGATAATATCCACTCTTTCCATATACTTGTTTGGAAGCTAGATTTTGTACGTGTGTAATAATTTAAAAAATCATGTCTAGAAACATTTTGACCTATAATCCACATAGTTATGAAGTGCAATGACAATATATGATCTCAAAAAAATATAGTTAAAAAAATCCATGCAAACCAAATCTCATTATTCTACCAACACCTACAAATTCTAGTTATGCCAAGTACATGATCTCTTTTACCTCTTGAAATAGGAGAATTTACAACACCAAATAACCATAGAAGTAATCCCTTGTATTCAAGAAGATCAATCTCAAAATAAAAATTAAAACTAGCAATAATATTAAATGTATTTAAAGCTAAAATACACAAGGAATTAAATATTCTAATATTCTATGTAGAGCAAGAGTGAGGAGTGAGAATTTCCTCCAAGATACACCAAGTCATAATGACTATTCTCCAAGAATAGTCTCCTCTAGGTTCATAATGAACTTGCATCCATTTATAACTGTAGGCTTCTTTCTATTCTTGTTGAAACCTCCATAGGGAATTTATCTCAACATATTGATATTATCTAGACCTTAGAGAGTTGTATCATCATCCAAGCCTCTTAGTTTTCAATATTACCTCCATAGTCAATCAGTTAATATGCTCAATACTAGGATAACTAATAAGACCAATGCTGAAAAATTTATGTTAATGAATCAAAACCTTGTACTCTAAAGAGAAAAAATGATATAGATAATTAGTTTAATACCAGTTCTCTGATCTAGAATCAAGATCCCACCATGTCAAAATAAAAATATCTTCAATCATATGAGTCAAGAGTCTAATGAAAATATAACTTTCACTAGTTAAAACCCTCATATAATTAAATATTTCAATTTCTCAATAATTTTCTTCTAATTTAAGGAGAAATATAGTATTTTCCAATACACTTAGGAGTTCCCATATCTAAATACTTTTTGAAAACTCATATTGATCAACACTCTCTTGCTTCCTTTAAAACACATGAATTCTATAAAATCCACCCTTTCCTCATTTCTAACCATAATTTTTTTCTTGAAGAAGCTAAGATACTACTTTTTATAAAGCTTTCCCTATAAACGATTCATAATTCACTCATAATAAACACAAAAAACTAAAATAAATTGCACTTGTTAGGAATTAAGAATAGTTGTAGCACATACATGGCATGGCCATTTTACTCTTTGCACAAAACATATTACATTTTAATATATTGTTATAATAGTTTCTAAGAAATTGCAAGCTTGAATCAAAAGAAAATAGTATGTCACTATGTCTTTTGAAGGGACACCCTTGGCTTCTTGAGGGGATACTTCTGATATATAAAGTTTCTTATTCAAATTTTCATTTAACTATAATATTGTTTTTAATCTTATTTCATGTAATGATTTTTTGTAGTGGACCATGCTATATGTTTTAATTCGATATAGATGATATATGAGTAGGTCATAGAATTATCTTGTTATGTTGGCATTTTTGGAAATTTGCATTGAGAAAGAATTCAAATTAGTTTTCCCATTCAAGTTAAAGGGTTAGATCTAAACAAGTGTCCAAGTTTCAGGGAAACTAGTCAATGGCCAGTATTCTAGTACAAAAAGTTGAATATAAATATGAAGATGAAGTTAAGATGTGTGATCATGGATATTTATTATGTAGATATGTGTGTCTATGATCACATAGGTCAACCCGTATATTTACAAGTGTTATTGATGATTTAGGTGATTACATGTAGAAGGATAAGAGACAGGTTGAGAAGTTTAATTTGATTGATGATCCAATCATTCATCAAGTCAAAATTATTTTAATATACAACTTCCATGTTTAAGGATAACCTTATTATTTTCAAAACTCCTTTTATGCCAATTTGATGGAAAGATATAGATGGTATGCTAATGTGATATAAGGTAGTGAAAGTTGTATTATAATCTTAATGTAGCTATTATAAAGTAATGGTGAAATTATATTTTAGCATGTGAGACAAAGGTTTGAATTAAAAGTTATATTTTCTTATCAATAAGGTGAAGATCAATCAGTTCTAAAGAATATTTTTAAGATGGGAAATCAAATCATTCACATCTTGAATCAACCTCATAGAAATCCATAGTAATCTTGTATGCTAAATCATCCAATGAGGTTTCTTATAATAGGGTAACAATGATCTCTAACATGTTATTAAATATAAAATTATTTATCAAAGTATCTTTTACAAGAAAATTGAAATTACTTAACATGGTATTCTTAATAAAACTTATATTCTAGGTCTTAATTGGGATAATGATAATCTTAATTATGTAAACTTTAACATTGCAATTTAATTGATTCTAATAAGAAATATTTCATTAGTGCATTAATCAAAAAATTTGGAAATCATTTCTTCATGTGATTTTCACCCTCTAAAAAGGTTTCCATAAAAAAAATCCTTGTCAAGAGTTCCTTGTGAGGGAATTCTTCATGTGATGAGCTTATCTATTATACTTTCATTTGTATGGTGTTTATTGTTAAAGCCTCAAAATAAGTGCTATTGATTTTTTCTTATACTATTTCATGCCCTCCCCTCTTAGTGTCTTTGAGACCTCATATTTGGTATGGGACCCAAGTTCCATTGAAGAAGTCTATCACCTTTGTTGGGATCACTAAAGAAGTGATGTAGAGTTACAATAACAAAATGTATCTAGCAGAAGAAAAAAAGGAAATTATTCCATTGCCAAGGAATATTTTTTAACACTACTTTCATGTCATTGAAGTTGAATAATTATACTTTTGTTAGACTTTTCCTTTATAAAAGGGTGACACAAGTTTGTGTTTTTTATGATATCTGTTATCTTGTAGATACAAAAGTGTTAAATGTTTTTCAAAAAAATCATGTAGATGTTTGGTAAGATCAAATTGCATTTCAAGACATAGTAAGATACTACTGAGTAGATTATGCATATTTGGTGAATTTCATGATGTTTTGAGGAATCTAGATTGGATTTGAATTAAGTAGGTGGAAAGGTGATATCTATACATAAAATAATTTATTCTCTATGTATTAGTGTACAAAAGGTGGTATATACACTTCATTTATCACCTTTCCCATTCTAAAAGTTGTTTAAAAAAAGATAGCCATTTAAAAAAGTTTGAGGAAAAATGTATTTTTTTTGTAAAGATTTGGGGCCAAAATTCAATCAATATCATATTGGTATCATTAAGAACCTTATATTTCTATATTAGAAGGATTTTAATTAGTTATTTTCATATTTGATTGAAATTTTTAGATGGATGCACCAAAATTGGTATATATTACTTAGTGGTGTCATCTTGAGTTCAAATGGAACTCATTTGAGTTGATGTAAAATGAACATTTTTGTACCCTAACCAATGTTCTATATGGTTTTTCACAAATACAAGGTGTAAGGTCCTATATTCCATAAACACTATAAATGTAAGGATCTATTCCAACCTAGTTATATTATTTAAAAGAAGTTGTGTGGTGAACTTGAAGCTGAAGGATGGTAGAAAAGTGAAATAGGGTTATAGTACATGATCTATCACCTAGATGATTTAGAGGAAGAGTATGTTAGGTATAGGTTTAGAAGAGTTTAAGATAAATTTATGTGTTTAGACAAACCATATAAAATCAATAAGTATATTATACATGTAGTAACCCATCTATGTGCATCTAGTGATATACTAGTTCCATTCACAACCCCTAATGTGGAAGTCATTTGATTGACACAATTGATATACAATGATTATGCACTAATAGTGAATGAAATAGAGAATAAAAAGGTAATTTTTTCTTCTATGAAAATGAAGTACAACATCTATCATTCTAGCCAATTAAAAAATATAGCTAGAGGTTAAATTCATTCTACATAGGTAGTGGTGAAAGAGAATAAAGACTTTCATCTTATGCAATCCATCAGAGAAAAAATGATGTTGAATATAGGGAAAATCAATAATGACAAGAGAAAGGAGTTCCAATATAATGAGTTAATCATGTGCTTATTTTTATATTTTTAGAACAAGTTCCCAAACTTAATAACCTTCAATGATTAAAAGATACACTTTTCTATATATTTGTATTAAAAAGTATACTAAAATGTTAGATAATAACTTTTCCAGGATCGTTTAGGGTTAGTTTAAATTTTAATGCATGATAGAGAAAGAATATCCTCTAAGATTTTAAGATAGTAATCAAATACTATAAGTTTCATAGTGGATACTGACACCTTCTAGATGGAGGTAGTAGACCACATCATATCATGGATAATTCCATGCCATTAAGTTATGAGGTGGAAGGAAATTTCATTAACCTCTATGCTGAAATATGGTTAAGTGAAATTTACCAAGAAGGAATTAGATAATGTCAGAGAAAGACATGTTACAAAATAGGCTAGTATATCAAGTATGTCTAATGATGTTGAAGTATTTGGTATGACTAGTAGTGTGCCAACTGATAGAAAAATAAGAAGTAGCACATAGATCAACAAGGAGAAAATATCTTCACCTCTAATGACCCCAGTTGAGAAGGAACAAAGAAATGTCAAATATAAAGACCCCCTATCAATGAAGGCACCAAGTGTAGTATAGAAAATCATTAGTAATAGAAACAAGGAGAAAGAACATAATGAAAAGGTAATCCTGAATAATGAATGTGAGGAAACTATATTAGTGGAAGAAGTAAATGAACTGTAGTTCAATGGTAAGAAGACCAAAGTGAGTGATTCTACCAAAATATGTTTCTAAATACTAAAACTAGTAGGTAGTGATAGTAAATTAAATTATTCAAAAATTTACTAATTTTGATGTTTTAGTCACTCTAAAGAAGTATTATCACTTTTTTGATAAGATAGATCAATCCAAGATTGAAGATTCCAAAATTTATAAGATGTAAAAATGTATTGAAGATCTATTGCAATGATTAGAACAAATTACTAATGATTTGTAAAATATGTTAAAAGTGTTGAATTGAAGAAGTCTCTAGTAGATGACAAATAGATAGTCAATTTTTTTTTGATAAGTCTCATGCCATATGTTATTTTTGAGGAGATTGATGTCATGGTAAAAGAGATAAGATATATATTCAAAACCGAATTTAGAATGAAAAGGTTACTAGGTGGTGATTCCAAGTTGGTAGAAGAAGAAAAAAAAGATATTAAGAGAATATCTAAATCTACCAAAGTATAAATTCAAAGAAATTCATGATTATGAAATACTAAAGGAACTACAAGGTAATCTATTAGTCCTATAGATAGATGATGGGTATATATTTGATTTGTAAATATCACATTTAATGTAGATCAGGGTATGATGGACAATACTAGTAATATACCAGAGGTAGATGTACAAGATGAACATATGGATGATAGTTAGAAATGAGGAACTATGGAGAAGAATGAACTATAAAAAGAATATGGAAAATGAATTAGGCACTATAGGTATTAGTCAAGATGTGACTGATGATAGTAAAATTCAATGTTTATAGGAGGAACTCAAGATGGATAATAACAAAGAACCATAAAGGGTAATAGGCACAATTTCATACTTGTCCATTGATAAAATCTACATAAATTATATATTGAATAAGCTACATGTACACCTAAGTATGAGCCTAGATAAGATGCTTGCATATGTATTGGATCTAAAATCTAAGTCTAAGAAGAAAAAGATGAATGAGGAAGCTCAAGTCATTGTGGTGGCTAGAGATATCCTATCAATTTTGATAAGTAAGGATATGATGAGAATGATGCACTAATTAAGTATTTATCTCAAATGGTTACTACACCTAGTGAGATAGCAAAAACCTTGGAAGATGGATAAATAGTAAGACAAGAGAGTGAATCTGAGAAGAATAGGGAAACTAATCTTACTCATTCAATTATTGTGGATTATAAATAACTCTTATTGGAAAACAATAAGGTCAAGACAACAAAAGGAGGTACAATATTAAAAACTATCTCTAATCATTCAAATTTTTCCAAGAATATAGTAAATTCATGATATGAGGTGAAGAGAGAAGTTGATTTTTTTAATGATAACATCAACCCTTTACAAGAGATAGCTATTAATTTTTCAAACAAGGTAAACATTGTATAAAAAGTTAGCATAGTAACTTAATGAAGAGGACAAAGAGATAGAAAATATATTAATGTGCATAATTTTTTGATTCCTAAGTTAGAAAATATGCAATGTGGTTTGAGGGACGTAGAAAAAGCATTGGTAGTTCCATGGGTATCTCTAGTTAATGAGTTAGAAGGGATAGAATTCATGCTCAGTGGTAAGGTTACTTATGGATAATCACATCAAGACATGAGACCTGTATTTGTATATTTTGAAGAACTATTTAAGTTTTTAGTCAGTAAAATGTAGAATGTAATAATTTTTTGTACTCGTATGTTAATAAAAAGTTTCCCAATTCTATTTTACATTTTTCATTGTTGTCAAAGGGGGAGTAGTGCAATATGTTGTTAGTCTTAGAATGGTTTTTGACACTTGAGTGCCAACACACTTAATTATTTTCTACATTGGAGCTGAGTACACTACATATGCCGAGCCACAACATGAGCCGAGTCAAGAAATCCAATAGGTGCCGAGTGATCTACAGGTGCCAAGCAGCCTTTAGGTGGTGAGTGAAGATTAGGTGGCGAGTGAAGATTAAGTGCCGAATGAATTTAGGTGCCGAGCATGATACAAGTGCCGAGTGACATTTGAGTCCCGAGTCATAGATGATGCCGAGCAATATAGAAATGCAACAAGTGTCGAGTAAGCCAGTTTAATATAAGTGCCGAGCATCAGAGATCAGTAAGTGTCGAGCAACAAAGAATGCACATATGAGTTTGTAACATTAAAAATTTAGATGTAAACCATTTTTATGGTTGACATATGATGAATCTCGAAGGATTAAAAGATAAGATCGAATCTTTTGTTTTTCCCATGCAATCAACATGTAGCCAATAAGAAAAATGGAGAAGGCATGTAACCAATAAGAGAAGTGCAAGGAATGAGTGGGAAACATAGATTCAATATGGATCATAGATCCATACCTAACCCTAAGTCTTCAAATGTCTTTATAAGGAAGACAGAATTATATTGAACCCAATGATGGATGGATGAGGGTGTTCAAGGGAAAACTATTCTCAGAGTGAAGAGTATCAGATCACAAAGGATCAAGATCAGGGAAAGCAAGTCAAGTGCCTGTATTTAGCAATTGAAGGATTGTAATCTATTAGGTTTATTATACCTAATATTCTCTAGCAATTATATTAGGAAGAAAACCCTATGGTGATAGGTTAGCTTAACAACTATTTTGTAGAATCCTTTAAATAGGCGATTAAATCCTTTAATAGGGTAACACTTCATGTAAAGTGTTTGAAATCCTTTAACCAAGTCACTATTGATACAGTGTAAAGCCTTTAATAGGGCAGAACATCAGAAGTGGTTAAACTTTATTATTGCAGTGATTTTCTGGGTATCATCCCCACCTCAGTTTTACCTTCTTATTTCTAGAGGGTTTCCGGGTTACCAAAATCTCAAGTGTTATGTGGTGATGATTATCTGTTTTTCATAATTGTTTGATATGTTTATATGCATGCAATCTACTTTCAGTTAAAAAGTTTTAATGCTAAAAGTATAGTACTTCTGATTCACCCCCCCTCTCAGAAGCATTATTCCTATTTGAATATTCCAACATATGTAAAATAAAAGTATTTAAGAGGAGAAGTTATATGTTGGGAGTAGTGAATGAATGCTAAATATTTTGTTTATTTTGAATCTAATGCTTTGTAAGGGTTAAGGTTAGTTAGTTGATACTTAACAAAAAAACTTAAGTGCTCATATCCATGCACAAGGGGCGTAACATTTTTATTTGATGTAGATGATATGCTTGTATATCATGGAATGGTGTTTTAATTTTTTCAATTCAAGAAAAATATCTCAAGAAAGATTTTGAGCAATTATTTCAATCAAGTTGAAAGGTTAAATCAATGAGTTGTCTAAGTGTAAAAGTAACTAGTGAATTACCAATGTTCCATTTTAGTAATTTGAATCTAAAGATGAAGTTCACTTTAATGTATGTGGTCCTAGAGATGTCATCTTCATGGGTGTATCTCATTGTGCCCATGAATATACAAGTTAAGTGTTATATTTATAGGAGTTATCAAATATTTAAGTGAATATGCTATGAAGAACAAAAAAAAAGTTGATTAGTTTGATTTGATTGATCACATAATCCATCATAAGGATGATATTGTTTTAGTTTCCAATATTCATTTTTAAGCAACAACCTTATAGGTTTTAGCATAATCAATGGAAAGATATGGGTGGCAGGTTGACCTAATCTAAGGTGGTAGAAAAAAGTGTTGTTAAATAGATTGTTCTTTTTTATTTAACTCTTATATACCCAAATTTGTGAACAATATCTAGTTACAATAGTTGGAAATTTGCTTCTGAAAAAAGATTAAATTGCCTTTGAATTATTAGGTACAACTCCCTATTGTGGGTTTGCAATGAATTACGTTTGTTCCTAAATCTAAAACAAGGTATGTTCTTAACCTAAGAATAGGAGAGGTGAACTGAACCAAGCCTAAATAGGATCTAATTTAGGCAAGGAATAGTTTTAGAAGATTAATTAAGTTATGAATTCACACATCTTATGAATTCATAAGGCTTATCAATTCAAAAGTGCAAACTAACTAATGCTAAAATGATTCAGTAGGAAACTAATTATAGAGAAAGAGGGACTAACTTGAAAGAAAACACCTAAGAGATTTCTCTTGAACCTATGGTGACAATACTTATCATATTCAGTTCATTACGTCAAAAATAGGGGCATGAAACTCTTTTCATTCCTTGTTTTAATTCAGACAAAAGAGAAAACATACAATTAACATTTAACAGAATGGAATAGAAAATAATTGACACAAAATGCCGTTCAATTAGCTTTGCAACATCTAGTATCTCACACCAAAAATTCGCCAACCTTTTATTAATCTTTCATTCCAATACTTATAGGATTCTAAGATGACCGTTACAAAGGAAGTTTAATCGATTCATCTTCTCAATAATGACAAATGGCAAGGAGCCAATTTGTCGATTACAATAATTACATGAAAACATGAAAAGAGGTGGAATATGAATCACTTCACCTTCTTTCCCTTTTCTGCTTTTGTCCTATAAGCATTAGCACCTATGATGATTGGAATTAATTATTTATGCCTATGAGCATGTACATTAGTATATCTCAAGAGCCATTTAGAATGCTCTTTGGCCAAATCTTTGACGACACTCAAATGGTCTTGCATTTCCTCCATGGCCACATGTACACACCTTCCAAGTTTTTGAAGTTCAAAAATTCTATCTTGAGGACTAGAAGTTATCCCTGTTAGACTATCTATGAAGTTGGAGAAATTTGTCTATATGACGGTAACTCCAATTATTCCCTTTCCTTGCCCACTAGTTTGTAAGTTTGTAAGCAAACCTCTCAGGAGTTCATAATCTCTATCTTGATCCTTCTTCACTTTGGCTTTAGTTTCTTTAAGCCCTTCTTCTACTGCCATGATCATTTTAGACTTGAACTACATGCTTTGAAGCCACTCAAATAAAGGCTCATCCCGTTTAAGAAAGATCTTCGCCTTGACAGCCTATTTGACCTTCATGTGGATAATCATCTTCAATAGAGAGACACAATCTTCACTCTTAGTTCTCTTCACAGCTAAGGTAGCTCTATTTGCTGAAATGTTATCTTTCTCTGTTTCTAGACTCAATATCTCATTTCCAATTTGTTTTATAATGGAAAGTCCATCCATCTTGAGTTTCCTACTCCACTCTCTACCGATCTACCCAAAGTGTTTGTCTTCTTGGATTTGGGAGATGAGTGCTTGAACATCTGTAGTAGTAGGATCTCTAGTAATAGGCATTTCAGAGATGCTTTCCAACGGGGTGACCAATTGCTTGATGAAGCCATTTAGTTCTTGTATTTCCACCTTCATCTTGACCTTTGACAATTTAAGGCATTCTAGCTATCCTTCAATTACCTCAATTGTTGACTTCCATAAGCCAACCTTGGTATCATGTCTGACTTCCCAAAGATCCACTTAATACAAGGTAAAATCATTAGTAGACATATCCTTGATTCTTCCCTCTTTGGTAGGCTTTGCTATCTCCATGGTTAGATGCCCTATTTTGGGATCTTGTCTAAGAATGGACAAAGTCTTCTACTTCTTAACCTTACTCAATGTTGATCCAGAGCAGATAGTAAGAGATAAGGTATCATTGTTGGGTACTCCTTCATCTTTTCTTTTACTCTTCCTATCTAAAGTATCCTTCAACCATGAATCTGTGCTTATCGCTTTGGAGGTCATTCCAAGGGAATCTATGCTAAACATCTTTCTCTTGACCAGAATGATTGCTTTCATAGTTGAAAAGAAGGGATTCTTTGGAGCTTGTGAAACAAGATTTGAAGAATCTTGGCGTTTCTCCACCTCCAAAGTCTTCTTTTTTGCCTCATTAGATTCAATGGATTTGCTATCACTGCTTCCTCCATCTCTTCAATCTACTACCTACACTTGAGGACTACTTAGTTGGAGAAGTGTGACACTTGCAAATGGAACTAGACTACTATGAGGTAAGGGGACCGGAGTGGTCACACCATCTTTAAGATCTTTTTCTTTCTTCTTGTTGGATTTTGATGGAGTTCCAATCACTAGGAGGGAGCCATCATGACAAGTTTTATCCAAAGGAACATTTTTGTTGAGAGGTTGATCACTTCCACTTAATGGTTGAGCCAATCCTTAAATGATAGCCAAGGTTACATTTGATGTGCCACCTTGATAGGAAGAGGCTGTGACAACCGTTGGAGAAGCTTGAGTAGATGCACTTTTACTTTGACTCCTTTTGGATGTGGTCCATTCAGCCCATTTCCTAGTTCTCTTGATAATCTAGGCCATCATTGTATCTAGATCCTCTCTTGCATCTTCGTAAGCTTTGGAGCTGATAGGAGTATTTTTTAGTTTTGTCAGATAGGTGTTACTATACATATTCTGACCATCATCCTCTACTCCTTGAACATTAATATTAACCTTATACATCTTCACTTGATCCACTGCTAGCTTGGTGAAGGCACAATCATGGCTCTTGAACTCATCCTTGCAATCAACCAATAGTCTTCAATGGTAGTGATGTGTTTGATTACACTTCCAATATGCAATACTTCCCTTGCATATCCATTCAGATCAAACATAGGCCTTAAGACTTCATACATCTCCAATCTATATTTTATTTCAAAAACCTTAAGCATGTTCTTTGCATTAGAAGAAGACTCACAACTGATAGCTCCCACCTTGATAGGATACTCATATCTTCTTCAAACTCCTACTCAACACGTTCACTTGGATTACTTGTCGCATGATCTCAATCAACACAATCATATTTGTAGGATACCTCATAGCTTGAAGGTGAAACCATCAAAAGCTGCAAGATGCAAATATGAAAAGGATGAGAATTGAATGAAGTAACTCCCAAATTGGCTAATGGCTTCCATGGCTTTAGGGATAAATCTTCTCTCTAGACATCCCTATATCTCCCTACAAATTCTCATGGTGAATGCATCATTAACTCTTATATACTCTGCATAACTATTTTCCAATTGTAAACATGGGTAAAACTCATATGACTTCATGCCATTAGGAAAAATTTCCACCCTTGGGAGGCCCATCCATAATTATAAACAAGCTAACATATAAATGAAGAAGGAGGACATGTAGAATGTGTTGTAGAATTTTGCAGCACTAAGAGCATTAGACAGAGTCTCGCTTACATCATGAGCCCAATCAGCATATTGGGTATTGAAGCAAATGACTTTCACCAAAAAGAAATATTGCTCAATAAAGTTTAGAGCTTCTACCTCACCTTTCAATCTATGTAAGAGGACCATGATGTTGACAATCTTAGATTTGAGATTAGTCCCAAATAGAGTCTTAGGAACCTTACTTTTGGTGCTCCGTGGTTTTTGGAACTAGGATAGCATAATTTCCTTTCTCCAAATCATCTTCTTCATGAAGAATGTAGAAATGGCCCCTCAGAATGCCAAATCTGAAAATTCCTCTCATTTTGGAACTTGTAGGCAATTCACTATAGTTTGCTTGTCAATGGAGATTAATACTATGTCATGTGGTAGTACAATTTGTCTAGTGTCTGGGTTGTAACGATTTATACATTCATAGATCAACTCCAGAGCTAGGATTGCCACCAAAAAACTAGCTACTTCAACTAACCCAGATCATTGAAGCTTCTTAGTAATGGGATGGATTGGCTCCGATCTCACTCTCTTCTAAAAATCTTGCATGTCATAGAAACAAAGAGAAGTATGCGTGAAATTCTGTAGTGAAGACTTAATTCCATTCAACCCATCGAAACCCACAAATCTAGTTGCCATTCTATTTGAAAATGAATTTTGAATCCAGAAAAGGAAAAGAATAGAAAATGCACAGATATTGGATTTTTTGAAAAATTTGTGCAAATTAATAGAATATCAGTTCAAGAAAGAGCAGTAGTTTGTGTAACTATTCATGTTTCCATCTATATAGGAGCTTCAATTCATTTGTTGATCTTCAGAATTTGTGCCACATGAATGAATTGAAAGAGAGATCTATTTGAAATAGTAAATACATGGTTCTAATAGATATTTCAATGTCTTTTCACTATTCCATTTGCCCAACGGTAACTTTCTATCTTCCCATACTTACTTTCCCATTTTCCTTTAAGTTTTGGGAAGTTACCAATAGATTACTCCATGGGAAAATATCTGGTGAGTTGAATTCTAGCACATATACTCTTTCCTATAGTTATTAGATTCTTTCTATTATCATCTTGAGATGCCTATGCATAAATTGTGGGTTGAATCTGCCTTTTAACTTGATTTTTTTTTAAAATCCAAGGAATTGTCTTCATGGGTTGAAAACCTGCCGAGGAGAAGACAATTTCTATTTCTCTGCCCATGTTTCCTTTTTCATTTACCTTTAGACTATTGTCTTCTTTAGGTTCAAAAATGTTTAAAGGGAGTGCAAAAATTGATTAGGGACCCACCTTTTGTTTATTTTCCTTCAGAATTACCTTTTGCGAAAAATTGACTTCATGGGTTGAAAACCCGCCAAGGAGAAGTTGATTTTGAGTTTTCTACCTAGAATGATTATGAAAGTTGTGATAGATCCTAAACATTTCCTTAGGTGGAAAAATCTAAAGGAAACATGAATTTTCCATAGTGCACCTTACCATCTTCTTACTTTGATCCAAATGCATTGTTTGGTACTCTTCGCGGGAAATCGTCTTCATGGGTTGAATTCTCGCTGAGGAGAAGATGATGTTTGGATTTCTGCAAGCTTCTAATCTTATTGGGAAAGTGATAAACCACAAGCAGATATAACTCTATAAATGATCTTTGTATGAGAAACGTGAATCTCCATTGGATTAGGCACTAAGCTACCCATACGATCGACTCAACATAAAGGAAGAACTGCCCGGCTATGAAATGTGGAGAAAGGAAAATGGAGAAATTTGATGGAGATCCATTCCACCTTAGGGGGCTTGGACCTAGACTCAAACACAAATATGAATTCACTAAGACACAAGTAATCAATTTTATCACTTGGGTAGAGGATGAAAAGTAGGGCAAAAAATGGTAATACCAAACCAAATGAAATTATTACAATTAATTATGAATAAATGATTTTGCATGTAAGAAAAAAGTGTGAATGTAAAGCATGAATTTTTGATGCATAAGGTGAAGGTCAATGAATAATGACAAGGATCTATAGGAAATGAAGTGCCCTAATCAAATTTCTCCTATCTTGGGTTCATCTCAAGTCAACCCTTATTAAGCTTGCATGTTAAATTTTCCAATGAGATCACTAATACTAGGATGAGGAAGATCTCTACTAGGATTTAAGTCTAAATCCTTTACCCAAGTAGATCTTAGAAGGAGTTTGAAATCCCTTAATAGGACATCCTTAATATAATTTATCTTAGATTCTACCCTCTAAAACATTATTTTTGACAAGATTCTTCTCGTCTTGTTCCTAATGTTATCTTCCCTTCTCTCCGTATATCTTAATTTCACTTATGCCAATTTTTAAATTGATAGACTATTTGAAAACCACAAAACACATGTAAATAAAAAGATATATTTAATATGGTTTTCCAATTTTATTTACATCCACAAAAGAGGATAGATTTTTTTTTTCAATCATTACACCTTAATTACATCTGATTTCCCCCTTAAATTGTATTATGTCCCCATAAAAATGAAAAGATAAACAAAAGAAAGATAAAATGAATAGTCAAAGATGAAGAAATCCACCAATTTATTTATCTTCTACTTGAGAAAGTTCTTAGTCAAAAATTACTTTCTATAATCTTCAATATTTGAGTTCACGAGTTTATTTTGAGGAGAACTCTTGCCAAATTATTTAGATAATTTCTTATGTCTCAGGATGGGAAACAATATTGTAAGAGAGTCATCCAATGATATAGCAGCCAAAAACTATGGTTTTCAATAAATCAGATGATGGAAGGGTGTGTGCATTCTTAAGTTACATTTCATTTATTTTGTTAAAAAACAATATAAATTCTCATTATGGATGTATGTCATAAAGCACCTAAATTGATTAGATAGTATTAAAAATGGAGCATCGGTCTAAAGCATAATGGATACTAGGTAGTGAATTGGGAAAAGTGTTGGTGCATAACAATAAACACAAAAAAATTGTTTGAATGAGAATGGTGAAAGTAGTGAAACAAGTTATAACATAAAGTAAACAAAGCCTCCCGTCTAAATGATGATAATGAGTTGAAATGAATAATATGTTGAGAATAAAACTCGGTCGAACAAATAAGAAAACTATAATCAATCCTTTGTAGTATCTTTAATGAGTCAAAGATTTTTGTGCTAATTTGTTTGTAGTTGTGGTAATTGATTGGTAAAAATAAAAGGTTTGGAAACTTGATTAATATATGCATTTCACATGTGTTGAAAATGAGAAACAATTATGAAACATCAAATGGGAATTTATAGAGTCTAAATTTCACACCACCAATATTTTTCTATGAAAATCAAATACATTTTATAAACAACTAGTTTTTTTCATCCTTCTATTTTATTTAATGACAATACTTGTGACGGTTTGTTAGCATGAATGCTTGAGGTCGTTAGAGGCATGACTATATCAGGGGGATTCTCAGTATGCTAGAAAGATGTTTGATTGCTTATGTATTGCATGCATGAGAATATTTGTCATTAGTGTCAACATATAATTTTTTTTGATAGTTTAGTCACATTTATAGAGGAAGATTCATTCAACAAGGTTTGTGGTCAGAGAGATATATTTTATGCGCATATAGAAGTATTCCAGAATGTGTTCTAATAACGTGTCTATGTTTGGAGATAGAGATATGTAGTTTAGCATGAGTTACAAAAGAAATTTTGAAGACTATTCTGATAAGAGGTTTCTAGTAATTGTATTGTATCATTCTAGTGAGGATGAAGATTGTTAAATGAGATTTGATTATGGTAGAAGACATGTTCAAGATTATATGGTTAATGTGGTGGAATCATGTGTTTACTCTATAATCAGTTGTGAAGTCTATTCAATGTGTTGTTCCCAGGAAGCTAACTATTATTTTAATATCATTAAGGGATATGTTATCTAGGTGAAAAAAAATGTGGGAAGCAACTTGTTGACATGGGATAATTAGATGCAATTTAAAAAAAATACTTGCATAATCCAAGATATAGATGGTAATCTAATTGGAGAAGGTACACAAACTATTTATGTAAAGTTTTTTAGTTGAAACCTACTGAGACAAAATGTTTGGATGCCAATGTAGATGATAGTTGGTTATAGCATAATAAATTTTGTCACATTAACTTTGATAACATTGTGAAGATAAGTACAAGATTTGCAGTCAGAGTTTTCTTAAGATTCTAAAACCTTCTAACAAGATCTGCAAAGAATGTGTGATGGAAAAGACAAAGAAGAGTTTGAATTTTGAAGAAAAATATTTAGTACTATAGAAATGTGGAGAATGTGCACATAGATTTGAGTGGCTCTTCAAGAGAAAGTTCATTCAATGGTTTGAGGTAATTAATTCTTCTTATTGATGATTTTAATAGGATGATATGGGTAGCATTTCTTAGAGAGAAGTTTAAAGATTTTGAGGAATTCAAGAAATTTAATAGAGGAGTTGAGAATGAATCCACTTTGAAGATTAAGTGTGTCAGATCATATAGAGGAGGAGAATTTATTTCAAATGAATTTAACATATTTTGTGAGGATAATGGTATAAAGAGACATATTTAGACTCTTATGACACCATAGAAGAATGGGATTGTAGAAAGAAGGAGTGGATTAGTAATGAAAGAAGAAAGCACAATGATATTTTGGAAAAATATATCATATATATTTTGGAGAAATGTAGTGAACATCATAATATATCCAATGGACACATTACATATTAGACATGGCACTTTGAAGACACCATATGATCTTTGGTTTGGACATACAGCTAATCTAAAATACTTTGAATTTTTTTGTAGTAAGTCCTATATTAAAAGAGATGATGATATTGGTAAGTTTGATTCTAGAAGTGACTAAGTAATGGTTCTTGGATATTCATTAAAGAGTAAAGACTACATATGTTTTAATTAAAGATTGAAGAATATTCTCAAGAGTGCTAATGCTGGAGCTGATCAAAAGCTTAGATTTGAAGAAAGGATACTTGATTATGATTGTAAAGAAGAAAGTAATCGTAAAACTAACAATCAATATGTTGAGAATGAATTGTTGTATCAAAGTGATATTTATTTGTAGACTAAATTATAAAGGGAAGAACAAAGATAAGAAGCAAGAGCTGAATTTAGATTAAAACCTAGAGAAGAAGGCATAATTAAGTAGGCAACACCTAATAGAAACATTGCAAAGAATCACCCTATGGATCAAATCGTTAGGATTGCAAACAAAGGAATTATGACAAGAAACAAGGCTAGTGAAGAATTATGTTTTATATCTCAAGTTGAACCTGTAATATCTTAAAATGGATGCACTTCATTTTGAGTCAATTTATCCCTCGGGTATGTGTAGGAATGGACAACCAAGATTGAAGATAAGACTCAGTCATAATGGAAAATTCCTTATGAAAAGGGAGTTAACTAATTGCTTTTGAGCAGAAAAAGGAGTTAACTAATTTAATTTGGAGTGGAATAAGGAGTTAATTGATTTAATTCCTTTTCTGATTTTAGTTCACCCAGAGTTTCCATTACTAAACTAAAGAGAAGATTTGGAGAGAATATTTAATTTAATAAAATAGAATATGACCTCATAAATGAATAAACTTTAATTAATTGAATAATTAAATTCAATAATTAAAAAGAGGAGAGATTTTATTAAATCAAATGTATTTAATTTCTTTTTACATCAGCTAAAAGGGTGATTTTAATTTAATTAAAGCATGAACACTTATAATTAAATTAAGTTAAATCATTAGGTTTATTATATCTAATTTGAGTCGATACTTAGGAATTAAATAAATAATGTGATTAATGTAGATTAGGGTTTTCTGCATTTGACACCTAGGTTAAGTAGTGATTATCAAAATTAGAATTGCCTAGTAAAATAGGAGTTAGGAATGATTGAATAGACTAGAATCGGTTAAAATGGCAATGTGCCAATTTTGGGGTATTACATTTTGCCCTTCTTTGAATGAATGTGCAAGCAGAACGTTCGATTCAAAGAAAGTAGAACTATGAAGCATAGATCAAGAAATGAGATTGATTTCAAAATTGATGACACAAAGACCAATTGATAATCTTTTTAAGGTTATCTCCAGAATGAAGCTTAACCTTAGGGAATCCAAATAGAACACCTAAATACCAAAGTTGATGAGATCGATAAGCTTTTTTTTTAAAGGTTGTCTCTAGAATGAAGGTTAACCTTAAGGGATCTAGATAGAACACTAGATATTGAGGTTGATAAGGTTTTTAATGTTATCTCTAGAATGGAGCTTAATCTTAAGGAATCCAAATAAAAGACCTAGATACCTAGATTGATAAGCTTTTAAAGATTATCTCTAGAATGAAGCTTAATCTTAAGGATTCCAGATAGAACACCTAGATACCTAGATTGATGAAAGAGATAACAAGACTTATCATTAGTCCTAGAATCATCCCTAGAACTAGGTTTGATCCTTAGGAATTAGGGTTTAGGTTGTCCCGATACCCTTCCATCAAACTTTGATAAGAACTGTTATAAGATTAATTAGCTAATCAACAAGATAAGATAGATAACAATTGATGCCAAATAGAGAGGACAAGATGCCCTGAGTGATGAGGACATAAGATTGAGATTGGGTTGAATGCCAATTTTGAAAAAAATAATGATGTAATCATCTTGCCCCCTTGGGAGTGAAATCAAAAGATGACACTCCAAAAATGAGATGTAGAGTAGTATATCAATAGATAGAGAAGAAATATGAGATTCTGAAGAATAGAGAAGAGATCAAAATGATTAGAGGAAAATTTGGAGTTAATTTGAAGTGATTGCTAGGTCTAGAAGACCAAGTTTGACCAAAGTTGACTAGATTTGACTACAGTTTACTTCTTCTAGAAATTTTGTAAATTTTGAAGAAAGATGTGATTTGAAAAGATTACAAGATTCACAAAGTATTAGAAAAATTGGATTGCACAAGCGTTTGATTGCATCAGTCCCAAAATTTCAAAATGTGATTTTGAGCTACTTAAGTGTGTCAAATTTCAAATTTGATCTAGAAAATGGATTCAAAGAAGCCAAATTAGCCAAGAGGTGATTAATCGATCATTTGTGTAGTTGTAAAGAAATGTTATACTTTGAAGAAGCCAAAAATCCCTCATCACAAAGGATGCAAGTAAATAAGTGATTGAACCATATGCTTATGCAATGCAACCCTACACTAGATGCAACCCTAAGCTAGATGCAACCCTAGGTCTAGTTACTAAGCTTTGATAATTATCATCACTAATCATGTAGCAAAACCCTAGACATCATACAATCCCCATTGACATTGCAATCATAGGAATATGAATAGTACATCTAATCTAGTTTTGTCGGGATTAAATGTAAGCATTTGAGGTACACAAACCCATAATGACCAGAACATTTGTCTATTTTAATGTAGCAAGTTAACATAAGCATCAGAGTATAAATGCTAGGATGACTAGAATGTTTCTTGCATGCAGACACACTAGACACATGAAAGATCATTCTTATGCTAAGTAATTAGTAAGTATTATGTCTGCAATGACCCTTGCATTCATAACTTGAGATAGAAGTGTGCTAGGTATACTTGCAGTGACCCATACATTCACTTAGTGCAAGCATCGGTATTTATTGTAGCATAAAGAATTCACTCCAATAAGCAAGGAGAAGAACCAACCTGACTAATTTATCCATGTAAAGGGAGTTGAGGTACACATGGCCATCCAATATGAGATGGAGGCTCTTATAGTGGACAACCCCTTTAGATGGATGCTTTAGATCATTGGAACTAAACCAAAAATAGAAAGAAAAGAAAATATAATTCCCCCAATCCTCACTTCTCTAGTCACAAATGACATCATCGAGTTGCTCAAAGAGACATGATGAAGAAAAAGGAAAGAAAACAAAGCAAAACTCACCATATTGTGAACAAGTTCATCATTTTGAGTTCATTGTTTGGTGTTATAGGATTGATGTCAGGTGTCAATGTTCAAAAAATATGTGAAAGAAATCTCTTCAGTAGAGTGATGACAATAGACAGACTCAGTTAAAACAACTAGTAACTAAAGTCAAAGAGGAATCTTTAGTAAGATAGACTGAGCGATAGTAGAAAAACACAGTTAGAACAACTGGTGATTGACACAAGAGAGATCTTCCATGAGAGGAATCTCAAAAAGTGACACTAGCAATAATAGATAGATATAGTTAGAACAACTAGTGATTGTCATGAGAGAGATCTTCCATGAAAGGAATCTTGAAAGTGACATGAGCGATAGTAGGCATGTAAGAATTTTCCTTAGGGAAAAATGACACCAAGATCAAGAAGCTCAAGAATAAGCAAAATATTGACCAAATGATGTATGATCATAATAACAATATGAGAATGAATAATGTCTAAATCTTTGGATATCAGATCATTCAATAATTGATAATTAGGCCTATAGAATGACTAGGAGTTAGCAAAATGATAAGCCTCATAACTAAGCACATGCCCACCAAGAGTGCATTATCCTCCATTGAGAACAGGAGGTAGTGCAAGAATGAGAGGATAAGCCTACATAGGTGTGTCATGTAAAATTATGTTGTAGACACCATGTGCTAAATTAGAGTGCGAACAACTATTTTGTCTACATGAAAACTCAATTGATTATGAAAACTCTAGTGTTGTAGACAACATGTGCTAAAATAGAGTTGCTAACTCTTTTGTTGTCAACATGACAGCTCATATGAGTACACATACTCCTATGTGTCTAACCTAATAAATAATAAAATAATGCATTTATCCTAAGTAAACTTAAGTAAATTGTAATAAATAATTATTTATACTAACACCCCCCCCTTAAGTGCAACTTAGGGGAATGCAATTAAGCTCACAAAAGCTATGATGAAATGCATAGTGGGTCTCGACTACTAGGCCATGTTAGGTACCCAAGTACAAATGCAATGTTGTACATACAATGCAATGAAATGAAATGCAATCTCTTTGAAAATAGAGAAAGAGGGAAAACCTCATGGGAAAAACCCTACCCCAAAAAGAGTGATAAGTACAATAAAGAAAGATGCATGAATGGATGGAGTAAACAAGATCCCCCCCATTATGACATACATCATGCATATACAATAGAGAATCCCTCCATTAAATCCACCCCTTAGTGAAGGATCTCCTGATAATGAGTGCTTGAAGACAAAAGAAAATCCAATGCCTACAAACAATGTTTCTCCATTTAGGAAGAAGATACAACAAGTATATGTGCACTTATGCTTATCACTATGGATAGGAAGATGGAAGAGGGATCAATATATAATATGGTGTGGATGTTGCCTCTAAATTTTACTCATATGTTGACAAGTCCTTGATGAAAGTAGATGCCATGAACCAATCTAGTGGATGCCCAAAAGAAGGTAGCAAACAAGATAACATGTCCATGTATGAAGCTGAATCAACCTCCAAAGATAATGAAGCATCCTGATAGGAAGATATGGGAAGAGAAGAAATGTCACCTTCACTCAATAATGAATGCACACCCATGAAAGAAGCTCCTTGATGACTGAAGAATTTGCACCATGAAAGATGAATGATGTTCCTCCTTGTAGGAAGAAGTGGTACCATAGGTATAGTAGAGAATACTCCCCAACTATTAGGACAAATCTATAGAAGATATGATGTTTGAGGAAATTGGAATACAATCTCCATAGATTGATATGTATCCTCTAAATTAAAAGAATCCTTCTTCATCTATTGTAAAGAAATTTCCACAAATAATGTTAGTATTGAAAGAAAGCTCAAGTGGTTGAGGGTCAAAGTGTTCCCTTGCAACAAGTGAAGAAGTCTCCTCAACAAAGAGAAGATGGATGTCATTGATGATATCTCCCACATCTTCAATGTAAGACTCCACAAACAGCCCTGCAATGTCTAGAAGGAAGTCATCCCATGAAGTTGAAATAGGAAGACATTGTGTATCCTACTGCACTGAATCAGAAACATTTGTGGTTGAAACTAGATTAGTAGAAGTAACAGGAGTATCAGAAGGTAGGATCTCATCTATAGGTGAAGGTACCATAACTGGAGTAAATAAAGATAGAATGTCTTTTGGAAATGGAGGAACTATAGGATCTCCATATGCTTTCGAAAGAGCCATCCAAATATCATAAGGTTTAGTGAGCTTTCCAATGATAGCAAAGCATTCAACGTTGATATTGAAAAAAATGACTAACCCAATTATGTTAATAGGTTTCCAATTAGTGTAAGAGGGTAGTTCTTTGGAACATAGAAAAGGAAATACTTCCTTATGCTCTCTTAGATGATCAATTATCAAGGCACTCCATTTCTTATAGTTCCTTTTTGTCAACCTCGGTCTTATATCAAACTGACATGTGAAACGAAACTCCATGAGATCAATAAATGTATGCACCCCTCAAAATGCACAAATAATCAATGAAACCCCCCTAATATATGATTTTGGCACTTTATACTTAGTGTGAGTACAATGGGCACTTGCCAATTGGCATAAAAGTGGACTTCTGATTTTGCTATTTACAACCTCCTTTTGGAGTTCAAATTTGGAACTTAGCAATTTAACTCAGATATACAACAATTTTGAAGCAAGATCAAAGCAATATAATGCAAAGAAAGGACCTATTTCTGAAAGTAGTATTTATGTCCACACTAGCCTATAATTTGATTGTAGATCTGGAAAGTAGACAAAAAATTATTCACTTTCAAAAAAAATGGAACTTGATTATGTGTCCAGATGAACCCGTACTAAGCATTTGAAGTTGCAAAAATTAGGATTTGTGACTTGAAACAAAATTCAAGAACAAATATCTCAAACATCCTACACTAATGTATAGATCATGAAATTCTACCCCAAAACAAAACAAAAAAAATTGCTCAAAAAAAAGGAGTTTGTATGAGGGAGATATCTATGTCTGAAAATCACCTCTATAATTATTTTTCTTGAATCATTGCCATCGTGCCTCCAAAAATCAAATGACTCTAAATTTCATGTCATGTGTCCAATTTTGATGAAACAAAAGTAGATTTGGGGGTTTTTTTGACCTTCTAAATATGATGCCAATAACTGATTTCCACCAGTAAGCTCTAATCTTGTCTTGCAAAAAATCTCTCCTATTGACCTGATGACCAAATTTTTTCTGAAAAATAATGTATATCCAAGAAAAATTGCAGAGATGCAAATGAAAAATGAAAATCTGAAAATTAATTGCACAGATCTAAAGAGATCATACCAATTTCACAAATTGGGCCTTCAGCTGCTGGTCTGCAAAAAAAGATTGCCTCAATTTTGATTACTGCCCAACATAGGCGAATTTATAGTCAAAATTCATTGAATCTATGCTCCAGATGCAATGGTGAGGTTTGCTTTGGCTCTAGACACTCCCAATAGGAACTCCAAGAGGTGAAGTAAGAATGGTCTCCAATGGTTATGAAATGACGCTTCCTCAGCTCTAGTAGCATGTAAAAATTTGGTATAGCTCTGATACCATGTAAGAATTAGCCTTAGGGAAAAATGATGCCAAGATCAAGAAGCTTAAGAACAAGAAAAATATTGACTAAATGATGTATGATCATAATAAAATTATGAGAATGAATAATGTCTAAATCTTTGGATATCAAATTATTCAATAATTGATAATTGATGTGCAAGTATGTGTATGTATATAAAGGCCTCTAGAATGACTAGGAGTTAGCAAAATGATAAGCCTCACAACTAAGCACATGTCCACCAAGAGTGTATTATCCTCCATTGAGCATAGGAGTTAGTGCAATGATGAGAGGATACACCTACATAGGTCTATCACATAAAATTATGTTGTAGACATCATGTGCTAAAATAGAGTTGCTAACTCTAGATCTTGTGTTGTCAACATGACTACTCATATGAGTATGCATAATGCTAGGTGTCTAACCTAATAAATAATAAAATAATGCATTTGTCCTAAGTAAAATTAAGTAAAGTGTAATAAATAATTATTTACACTAACAAGGAAGATGCAGTTAGAACAACTAGTGACTGCCACAAGAGACATTCTATGAGAGGAATCTCTAAAGTGACATGAGCAATAGTAGGTAGACTTAGGTAGAACAACTAGTGACTATCACAAGAGATGTTCCATGAGAGGAATCTCTAAAGTGACACAAGTGATAGTAAGTAGACACAGTTAGAATAGCTGTTGACTATCGCATGAGATTCTTATGACACTGTAGGGTGTTGTCCCTAAGCTATGACAAGATTCAATCCATGGATACATGAGTGAAAGCAACAAACTAAAGCAAGAAAGCAACTATATATGAGCCAAAAGATGCATTGTAAGATATAGAATTTTGAAACAAGAGGCACCTATTTACTAGGTTTTCATCTTCTTGATAGAGATTCCTTTTTTGCTACCATGATGCCTGTTTGCTAGGTTTTCATAAATGACACTTATTTTGTTTTTCAAATTTTTCAATTTTTTGGTATTTTTGTATTTTTCTCTCTTTTTTTTTTTTTTTTTCATTTTTGAGTGTTTCAAATGTTTTTGGTATTACCAAGGTCCCTATTGCTAGGTTTTTTCACTAGGGTAATGATTTTTTTAGGACTTTTTGCAGTTTTTTATATTTTTTAGAGATAACTAGCTCTCAAGAAGGATTACATTGATTCTGCCACCAAAATCTAGCAAGGCTCAGGACAAGATATAGTAGCAAGCTAATGAATAAGCAGAGATGAATAGGCAAAGAGTATGAAGTAGTGAATTTTACCCCCAAGGAAAGTCTTCACAAGATTACCCAAGCTAGGGAAAAAGGATATAGCAATATAAGCTCATGGTGTAGTAAACAATATCACATTAGTATTATGAGAAAATGACCATGTCAAGAGATTGCTAAGAATCGAGTTTTCTTCTTTTTTTCATTGATCAAGACCAAAGGGTTAATTGAATAGGATAGAAAAGTTTTTTGTAGAGTTTATGAGTGAATGACTTTGGGAATGAGGAAATTTGAAGGATAAGCAAGATCATGATAGGATGTCATGGATGAAAGAATTATGCATGATGTCTATTTACAAAGTTTTCATCATGGTATTTATCCAAGGTGCAACAAGAAGTGGTTTTCACCATAGGATGGATTTATTTTTCTTTTACTTTTTCTACCAAGGAGCCACAAGAAATGGTTACCAAGGCACTTTTTCATTTTTCATTTAAAAAAAAAAATTTTTTTTTTTAGAGAGAGCTCAAGCTTTCTCAAGTTAGATAGCATGCCTATAAGAAATATAAGTTATGATAAGCCAAGTTCATATCAAGGTATGGTCAAAGATGTTGATAAAGTAATGGAAGGGAAATGATAGGAAAATGAGAGGTAGATGGAGGATAAGGTTGTTGGTTTTGGAAGACTAAAATGAGCAAGGATAGTAAGTAGGTGTAAGGTTTAGAGGATTTCATGAGGGTGGATGAGATATTAAGAAAGATCAACATTGACACACACCTTGAAGGGTGATGGAATAATGGGGAAATCATGGACAAAATAGATTGAGGCTTAGATATATGAGATAGTAGAGCCATTTTGGAGAAAGGTGAAGTATAAGGTTTTGAAACCTTTTTAGGATGATGTTGGGAAGAATACGGAGTGGAAGCCTTTGAAAGCTTGAATGTCAACTTTGACTAGTTTTCAATATTCAAGTCCTTCAAAAGAGATTTGGGAATCCATATAGCTTTTGGCTTTTCATTAGATTCTTTGGAATGCATTTCTTCAATAATAGAGTTAAGAACCCACACTTTCTTTGGTTGATCTAATTGAATAGTGGACCTTTGTGGTCTCTTTTGTGTATTTCCCTTCTTAACATTCACATGTCGATTAGAGGAGACATAGTGAACTTTTGAAGATGGATTCATGCACTTGTGTTTGAGTTGATCATCCAAATTGCTTCCAAAGGACTTGGAACTTGTGGATGAATGAGGCCAATATGACTGGTTTAGATGGAAAGCTGAATGTGAAGAGTTCAAGTATGTGTATCTTTGTTGATCTTGGGGTAGGGTAGGAGGAATGTGTAATGAGATGAGACTAGAAGTAGGAGATAAAGTAACATAAGGTCCCAATATGGATGGAAGACTTGAAGGTTTTAGCTTAGATGGATAGGGACCAAGGATAGATTTAGGAAATGTGAATGGACCATGAGTAGGGATATCAACATGACTAAAGCCATCAATAGATTTATGAGTAACTATTATAGGAGAAATATCTTTGACAAGAGTATTTAAAGCTTGAGCATAGTTTTGAAGTGAATTCAATGAGGTAGAACAAGAGGGTGAGGGAACACTTTTCTCTTCAAAAGGAATTTTAGGTAGTATAGGAAAAGTATCCTTCTATTGGTCTTCAATAATCTCCTTAGGGATAGTGGAATGAATATATTGATCTTGCTTAGTAGAGGTGCATGATATGGGAGATGGAGGACTATGTGGCTCTTGAGATGGAGGCATGAGATCTTGGAAGATTTGAAACAGGTTGAAGGAATCTTGGTCTTGATCAACACTTTTTTCTTCATTGTTTAAGTAGTCCTCTTGACATGAAACCAATTCCAAGGATGATGGAGTATCTAAATTTGTATTTGAATCTATTCCTGGAGTCTGTATAATAGGCTCTTGAAGTTTAGAATGAAAATTACTTGGGGTAGATTCATAAGCATAGTAGGGAATGAAGACCTATGATTTGTGAAGGTAGTGAAAAGACTTACAACCCAATGTTTGTTGGCTTGAGTTTCTTTTAAAGGAAATCCTTGGGGGTACATATAGTCAATAGGGGGAGTAGCGAGTTCTTTGTTTAGTGAATATGTGTTGGAAAGATTGTACACTTTAGAAGGTGGTTGTATGCTAGAAGAGATATGTGTCACATTTAAACCATTACTAGACATGATTTCATGATGTTAATCCTTCTTAAGAGTAGAATCTCTATTAGATGGGAGCTTATATTTTTGACTCATGCCATTATCAAAGAGATCTTGGATCTTTTTTTTCAACTCCTTACAATGTGAAGTTTTATGTAAGTTATGTCTATGATAGGCACAATAGTTACTTAGAAAGGAAACTCCCGCCAAAGTGACCTTAGGTAAAACAATGAGTTTTTCTTCAAGAAGTTCTTCCAAGGTTAATTCGTAAGATTTTCCCAAAGGTGTGAAATTATATTTTGGTTTAAATTCCCAAGGTTTTTTTTCAAACATACCTTCAGATTTCATGGGTGCACTACTTTCCAAGGGTTTGGTTTCAACATCGTAAGAATTTGATGGCTCATTGTCATTAGAGTAACTAGAATAACCATGCAAAGAGAAAGTGTTTAATGATGTTTTTTCCTCTCCTTTTAGTCTTTTAAGTTGATCACTTATTGTTTCCATTTATTTCTTCATATTTGTGATTATAATCCCTCCTTCCTCACTAAGAATGTTAGACTGAGTGTATTTATTGCTAGCCATTTTGATGTACTATGTTTCAAGTACTGATAGCCAAGTTTTGGAACATAAGCCCACCATAGATAGAGGAATAGTGTAATGTTTATCACCATAGACAATGATGAAAAGAAAAAGCCTAGATAAGAACCACACAAGAGCATAGCCTCAAAGTGAGATAAGAGTGTTGGATACTTGGGTATGAGTCATCTGAGTAATGACTAAAAAAAACAAGAATTATGACTATCATGATAGAAAGTATGAAAAACACAAAAGAATAGAATAAGATAAACAAGTGAGGAGACTAATTCATGTGTAGATCACAAGTTTTCAATTAAGCAAGAGGTCACTATTTTGACATTGTTTACAAACAGAGAAGTGGTAAAATGTTGTAGATATAGATCAAACTTAGAGCGTAGATAGCTCCAACATAATAGTCAATAGTTTTTAGGACAAGATCATGCATGAGGATTCATAGAGAACCATGCAAGAATGTATAATGAAGTAGGAAAAGACTCAGAATAGCAATTTTTGACTAGGTTTCTCATGCGAGGACTTGTATGGAGCCATGTGAGAAGTTGACAGACCAACAAAAAGACCAAATTTTAGAATAAAGGACACTATTTGGCAAAATCTTGTGTGAAGATTTATAGGGACTTGTGTGAGGACTTGCACAAAGTCATGCAAGGAAGTGCTAACAAGGTGTTTTCTCACCTGAAATTTTGCAAAACTAGGCACGAGAATCTAGACATACCAACAACTTTAACTAGATTTTGAAGAGATTTTGAAAGTTTTAGATAGTTTTGGAATTTTTTTTTGATTTTTTTAATAGATTATAGAGAGATAGCAAGATTATTTTCAAGTTTTTGAACAACAGTTCAGTTTCAAAAGATAGTTTTTTTTCAGATAAACTTGGGAATCAAGCAGTAGTCAGAAAAAATCCAACCGAGGACAAAACAACTCGGATGGATGGGGGAGTCTTGACCTTTTGTTTGTTTAATAGGTTTGGACAAGTTATAAAGAATAAATAAAAAACACACTTTATCCCTATAACCAAAAATGGTAGAGGAAGAAAAATCTTTGTCCCACAACTTATGCGCATGCATTCACCTCACATGGTCGTATCGCCCCACTAGAGGGCACATGTATTTTTGGTGTATTCCAAGGGCTCAACATTATATACATTGAATGAACACCCTTGTGGCAGGGGTCAAGTGCATATACTACCTTCCAACACCCAGGTACATGCCTATGGCGAGTTCTACATGAGAGATTCTTTCCCCTCCTTGCATAAAGATTATGCCCCCTTTCAGAGGTGAACTTTAAAGCAACTAACTAAGATGTTTTTACTTGGCTTCCATTCATATTAACCCCTAGTGGCTTTGCAAGAAAATTTGAGTCCAATAGGCCACACCAACATTTGAAAATGCACACACTTGACTAGCAAGATTGGGGCTAGCATCAGCTAGTACAACAAACAGAGCCTCTTCTTGATATGTTATATCAAAATGAAGAAGAGGAAATTAATATGGCTTTGGAGTCTTTCACTCTACAAAGATTCTTTATTATCATCATCTCTTCATTAAAGGCTTCATTTGGGAGAACCACTAACTTGCTTTCCTCCCTAAGGTATCATCTTTCAGAGGGTTTTAGGTTTTCGATTTACTCTTGGGCATCACTTCCAAGTAGTAAAGCACATACTCCCCTATTACCCTATCTTGTACCCTATGAAGTTCACAAGCCCTATGTATACTATGTGTGAAAAGAAATAAAAGAAAGCATGATGTTTAGGTTGGTTTGAAATGAGTCTTTGACATGTGTATCTTCAACAAATGTCTTGCAATTAGATGGTCAATACTATTTTCAAGTGTTTGTGATAAGGTATCTTTGATGAGCATCTTGCAAACCACTATTAAGCTACATCAAAGGTTAGATATCATCAAATAAATGCTGCAAAAACAATCATTATATTAAGAAATCATGAAGATGAAGCAAAAATGTAAAATTTTAGTTTATTGGTGTCAAGTTTCCTATGAAGAAACACAACACATGGCACCAAAAAGTGTCGCGAGCCTCGTGAGGAAGTGTAAACTTAGCATTTCCTCATGCAAGGAAGTATAGCAAGCCCTATGAAGAAATGCAATTCTAGCATTTTCTTGCATGAGAAAGTACAGTGAACCCCGTGAAGATTCACAAATTTGGTGTTTTCTTGCATGAGGATGTGCAGACTAGTGAATGAAATCTTAGTTTCTTCACAAGAGAATGAGATTTTTCATGTGAGAAACTGAGGGATTGTATGAACGATATTGATAGAATACTAAAAAATGTAGAAAAAAAATAGATGAGGCGAGAAACTTGATTTCTCTGGCCCACAGTTGGTGCCAGAACTGTATATGTGAAATGCAAGCCTTAGATCCTCACACACACTTCAACATGGTCGTTATCTAAAAGATCATCCTTGAATGAATATGAGATTATTCATTTGAGTAATCCAATAGTTGAACTTGTTGCCTTCTAACTAGAAATATTTTTCCTTTACTCTTAGAACGAGAAGTGGGCAACTAGACCTCTACAAAAAATTAGGATTTTAAGCTATATGAGATATGCAAGATTAATCTAAATGTATGCAAGATTATTCTAAGAATAAGAAAGAACAATTAATCTAAATGAATGCATTATTAAACTATATGAGATTGATATGCAAGAATATTAAGATAAGAATGCAAGAGAAAATGAGTACATATTCCAACATAAGTTCGATGCCAATTCAAATCAACCTCCTTTTAGAACCCCAAGATCAATTGACGGTCAAGATTAATCAGAATGGACGATCAAGAATGAAGATGAGACTCAGTCTTAATGAAAAATTCCTTATGAAAAGGGAGTTAATTGATTGCTTTTGACCAGAAAAAGGAGTTAATTGATTTAATTTGGAGTGGAATAAGGAGTTAATTAATTTAATTCCTTTTCTAATTTTAGTTCACCTAGAGATTCCATTTCTGAACTGAAGAGAAGATTTAATTTAATAAAATAGAATATGACTTCATAAATGAATAAACTTTAATTGATTGAATAATTAAATTCAATAATTAAAATGAGGAGATATTTTATTAAATCAAATATATTTAATTCCTTTGTACATTAGCTAAAGGGATGATTTTAATTTAATTAAAATATGAACACTTATAATTAAATTAAATTAAATCAATACTTTTATTATAGCTAATTTGAGTCAATATGTAGGAATTAAATAAATAATGTGATTAATGCATATTAGGGTTTTCCACATTTCACACCTAGGTCAAGTAGTGATTATCAAAATTAGAATTTCCTAGTAAAATAGGACATAGGAATGATTGAATAGACTAGAATTGGTTAAAATGGCAATGTGCTAATTTTGGGGTATTACAGTTCCTAGGATCTAACACATGGTGGCACATTTCATCATCGGTTATGAAAAGATCATAATGACTCTAAAAGGCTAAAATATTTGATATGGGGTACAATATAGTTGAAGTGATATTGAAGTAAAAGGTAATTTTGTTGGACACATCATCTAGGACAATCATTAAATGTTGAAGCTAAGAAAAAGGAATGCAATAGGCAGTATAAGGTATGAGGAAAGGTTGTCATGTGTTGAAGTGATTAGGATGTAGTAAGGTATGAAAAAATTGGAAGGACTATCATTAATCAAAATTACCACAAGATTTCAAATCAAGTGGTATTTAGTGCATACATATATTTCTAACTCTATACCTCAAAGCTTGATATGAATGCTTTCATCATTTAAAGGTCTTTTTTTGAAAAGGGTAATTTAAATTTTTTTTTAGGTACCTGGAGTGGAGCTGAATTCTAGCTTAAGCATAGGAAGCTCAAGGAGTTTTTTGGTGTTTTTACTATCAATTCAAAGTAATTTGTGTCAAATCATTTAGTTTCTTTTTTCTCATCAAGCTTTCCAATGTATAGAATCTCAATGTTTGTGATTACATTGGTGTCTAGAAAGTATGAAGTCATCTCTACATTTCTTTTGTAATCATTCTAGTAAAAATTGTAAGATGCCTATACTTACAGATATTGATTTGAAGGGTTAGAGTTTGAGTCCATTCCCAATAGAATTTTGAATGAATTTCAAGAACCCAATCTAAGTGAAATCCTAAATAGTGCATTGTTAGAAGATTTTGTGTTTCCCCCTACTACAATAAGTCTTGAACTTATGTTGGAATGTCTAAATTATTATGATACCAAGACTAGTTGTATTGAGAAAAATAATGGGAATGTTTTTCTTGAAGTCACTTGTGAGAATATAATTTCTATCTTTAAATTAATTGAAGATTCATTTTCAGACTTTTCCCCAATCAAGTCCCTTTCTATGTTCAAAGAAGACTATAATAAGTGTCTCAACATGATTTCTAGGCATTACACAGTGAAGTAATATAAAGTTTGTTCATGTTTTCCTATAAGCCTAAATAAAAATTATATGAAGCCCCACATTCATGACTAGATAGTTCTTCTATAAAGGGTTAGAGGCTCACTGAGCACCTACATGTGGAAAGATTGTATATTCTACTAGATAGAGATCACACTTGAAGAAAACCAACACATGGACTAGGATAAGATGATTGCTAGTTCAACTAGGTCATGACTAAAATATAATCTAGACCCTCTTGAAAACGACTTCTTCATTTACTTGTATCCCATGTATTGTTTGGCCTACACACAAAACCTCTTACCCCTACCACACAAATTTTTTGATAATAATATTAACATCTATAATTATCATCCCTTGCTACAAAAGAACCAAGATTTGGTAGATTATAGAAGGGTTCATGATGTTTGCATGGGAAAATTATCTTTGGAACTAGGAGGGATGCCTGAGCAAAAAATGAAAATTGGGGCTCAACAACTAGTGCAAAGCTACAATTTTCTAGGTTCACTTATATAAGGATAGGTTTTCTTAATGAAGAATCTATGAAGATACATTTTTTTACTCTAGATTGTTTCATATTGGCTAAGGTGTATACAACCATTTTGATTAAGAAGTTTCTCCCTAAGGATAAGTGGGATAATTTGTTTCCAATTAATCTTGGCAAGCTCTCTTGTGCAACATGGAAAATGGTGTTAATATTGGTTATGATATCTATAATTTTGACTTAAAGTTTTATAAAGAGAGAAATGGTTTTCACAATAAAGGGTTTGCAAGAACAACGTTGGAGTTCAAAGATCAAATTCTATTTTTACCTAATATCAAAGACTATTGGGAGGATTATGATAATTAAAGAGGAAACCTTGAAAGATATCATTCAAGATTACTAGTATCATAGATCACTATTTTCCTTATAAAGTTAAATATAAAAAGAGTTCAAGATGATGTTTTAGATATAGTTGAAACTATGTTCATGGACCAAATAAAAGGTTTTTATACTAACCCTTGATTTTTCTTAGGTTAAAGAAGATGATATAGGTCAAAGAACTAATTTAGTTTTGCAATGCACAAAACCATTTAAAAAAGAGAGAAGAAAATAGGGAATCATTCAGAGTTAGTTAGAAGAACACGAGAAAGATATAAAGTATTCCCCACTTGATAATGCTTTTGTTTTCATTGACATGTAGGTTATTAAATGGGGTTAAATAACCCAATATCTAAAGAAGAAAAAATTCAACCCATTGTGCAAAGAATTAGATTAAAGGTGAATAGGATAAGATGGCTACTAAAGAGGCTGCCAAGGTGAACCTAGATAAGAAACAAAGGAAAAAGTTATTGGATAATGAGCATAAGGTTCATGAGCCTATGGATAGTCTTACTAAAGTGTTGAATGAATTGTCAACCACACAAAAGGATTTAGGTTAATCCAAGTCATCCTCATCAATCACAAATTGGCTTACTAGCTCAATTAGCAAGAAATGAAGTTTTTCTCCTATAGTCATGCTTCATTAGGACATGACTAGTAAGTGCAATTCCAAGATCCCCAAGCTAAATAAAACTAAAAATATGACACATATAGTCACATATTCTAAGATAAGAAGAGTTACACCATAAGTTGTTCTCTACAATAAAAAATAACTCTAGTTTAAACATTGGTGACTTTGAAGTTACTAAAGTTGATCATAGGGTACTAAACTGTAGAATTAACCATGAACCAACATTCATCCTAAGAAAGATTCTCTACCTCTTGTACTCTTTCTATCATCCATATTGCCTACCAAATTTGCATCTGTATATGCACATAGGGTAAAGTTATTTTATTTTTCATACCATAACCCAAAATAAGGTGTACCCTTCAAATATATGAAAATACTCTTCACTGTTGCATGATCTAATTCATTAGGATCAACTTGAAATCTCACCACAATGCTAACGATATTGTCTATTTCAATTCTTGAATGAGTCAAATATTGTAAACCTCCAATTGTTGAGAATTTAGCAGCATGGTGAATTGAAGGAAATTATATTCTTATATGATGTGTGTGTGTTTTGATAAAATTTCAATATGTGAAAGGTTGATTAAATATATGAGTATATATGTATGTGTGTATATATGTGTGTGTGTGTGTGTGCGTATACATACATACACACACACACATATTTGTGTGTGTGTAGATGTGTAATATATTTGTTGTAGATGTGTATGTATATATACATATACATCTACACACACACACATTTGTATGTGTGTAGATGTGTATGATTATATATATGTATGTATGTAGATTTATATGAATATATACATATACATCTACACACGCTTATATCTACATATATAGATAATTATTATTATCAATACATATATAAAATTCATATTTCAAAATACATTGTTTTACTCTTGCCTAGTGTTGGTTCATCATAACAGAATTGTGAAAATATTAGTGTCTTCTAATAATCCTCAAATAACATCTATATGAAAAACATACCCATGTAGGGTATATATATACATACATATGTATATATATATATATATACATACATATGTATATATATATATATAGATACATATATGTGTGTATGTAGATATGTGTATATATGTATATGTATATGTATATGTATACATATACATATATATGTATATATAGATATGCATATATATGTATATGGATATGTACACACACACACACACACACACACACACACACACACACACACACACACACACACACACACACACACACACACACATCTACATATATATAATTATTATTATCAACACATATATAAAATTCTTGTTTCAAAATACCTTATTTTATTCTTTCCTAGTGTTGGTTCATCATAATAGAATTGTGATCATATTAGTGTCTCCTGATAATCCTCAAACAACATCTATATGCAAAACATACCCACGTAAGGTCATGCCCCTACATGGCCTAAACCTCTTCAATTGATACTTAATACTATTCATGGTTGGGAGGAATGTCAATCACCAAGGCAATACAAAACCTAGTCATCCAATACTCTATCTACCATATATATATATATATATATATGTCAATGGTATTAGTGATACATAGTTAGTAAATCTGTTATTACACAAATCAATTTCATACACATATTAGTAAAGAAATTTTGTCAAACTAAGATAGTTCAAATATCCACAAATTCCATCATAAACTTAACATGGTATTAGAGCCTAGTTTGTAGAGAGATCACTAAACAAATTAAAACAATTTTTATTCTTCAAGTCATAAATAAATAAAATGACATCATGGAAGATAGTTTTAATTCTAGTATAGGCTTGAAATCAAAAAAACTTCTCATAAAAAATTTGAATTACAACTATACTCAAAGAATTGGAATTAGAATCATTGATTGAAATTGATATTTTAATACTTGAAGATGGGGCGAAAAAAAGAAACTTGGAAAAGGTAAAATAATAAAGTCAAAAAAATTATTGTCAATTCAATAAAAGACCACATTCTTCCCTCCATATTGAACCTCAAGAAAGCTTTTGAAGTGTTTAAAATAATTAAGGATACATTTTAGATCAAAAAACCAAGTAGATTGCTCACATTAAAAATCAACTTATAAATATAAAAATGAATAAATAAGAATCAATCCCATCCTACTTTGGAAGAGTTTCCAAAATAAAGAATCATTTATCTTCTATTCGAAAGAACATAGAAGATCAAGAATTATCCATTATAGCACTTAGAGAACTACCTATATCTTGGAAAGTATTCATCCAAGCCATCAACAGATTGTCAATACACACTTCTGATCAACTTAAAAATGATTGCACATTAGAAGAATGAAGGGTAGTTTCTATTGGAATAATTTCAAATCAGGAGGGAGAAAATTGAGCTCTTTTTATGAGTCTCTAATAGAAAAGGGAAGAAGAGAAAAATTGAAGGGAAGAGAAATAATCAATGAAAAGGAAATAATAATTATAATAGAAAAGACTTCTTCAAAGTTTAATGTTACAAATGTGAGAAATTTGGACATACTTTTAGACTTTTTCTAGAAAGGGAAAACATTCTAGCCTCCTTAGCTGAAACAAAAATGAAGAAATCAATTATTCTACTCAGCTCTATCATGTGAGATGAAATCCAATGAAAAATGTGTGGATAATAGATAGTGGTGCATCCCATAACATAACATGATTAAGAGATAAGTTTGAAACTATTGGAAAATATCTCACTGAAGGAATCAACATTGGAGATAACTCGACCTAACCAGTAAAAGGACTTGGAACTTGTTCTATACAACTAAGAACTATGATTATTGTAAAATTGAAAGATGTTTTTTTCATTCATGGCATAACAAGGAATCTAATATCTTTCTCTGGACTTGACGATGAAGGGTATCAAGTCACCTTTAATGAAGACAATTTTTTTAACTTGCCTAAAAACCTCTAATCTCAAGAATTCTATCGCCATAGGGTCTAGAGATGGAACCCTATATAAACTATCTAACATTCAAAAGAAAGACATAAATCTTAAAGTAAAATTACTAATGAAATATGACATAGAAGAGTTAGACATATTAGATTCAGTACACTACCAAATATAGAAAAAATCACCATTGGAACCCCTAACTTAAATTCAAACCATACAGGGATTTGTAAAGGATGTTCTCTAGGAAAGAATGTTGAAACATATTTTCCTCCAAGTGAATACAAATCTAAATCATTTTTGGAACTAGTCCACATTCATTTATGTGGGTGTATGCCAACACTTTCTCTAGGAGGATACTCATACTATAAATTATTCATTGATGATTTTTCAAGGAAAACTTGGATTTACTTTAAAAAAAGAAAAGAATCAAATAAATTTGTATTAAAACTTTAAGAGTTAAACAAAATTGTAAAAAATCAAATGTCAAAAATAATAAAAACTCTAAAATTAGACAATGGGGGTGAATACACCTCTAAAAAATTCAAAGACTTTTGCACCTCTGTTAGGATTAAGAGGGAGTATACTATAGCTTATAATCTTGAATGGAATAAGATGATATAATGAAAAAACAAAAGGTTTGAAGCACCAAAAATTATGCTACATGATCAAAATTTACATTTCCCATTCTAGATTGAGGCCACTAATATTCTTGTATACATTCAAAATAGATTCCAACACCGAATCCTAAAAAATATAATTCTTGAAGAAGCTTCTATAGGAATTAAACCTAGCTTAAGTCATCACAAAATATTTGATTTCCTTGTTTACATTCACATACCTAAAGAAAAGAGAACCAAGTTAGAACTATCTGGGAAGAAAGATACATTTATTTAGTTGAGTGAAAACATCAATGACTATAGAGTCTGTATACTTGGGCAGAGATGAATTGAAATTAGAAAAGATGTAAAATTTTAAGAAAACATTGCTGTAAAACTAAACACTAGTACAAAACATTAGCCCATCACAGAATTAGATGAAAATCTACTAACTCATAGTCAGAGGGAAAACATATCAGAATAGAATGACCTATTACTTGACACTAAAAATAGAGACATCTCTAATAATGTTCAACCAGATGCAATCTCTAGAGAGAGAAAGAAAACTTGAAATAAATCTTGTTACACTGCACTAGTAACTTAACTTACCTGAAATAAATCTTGTTACACTACACTAGCAACTTACCTTTTAAATTCTAAACAATCAACTATTGACGAAGCCCTATCTTGTCAAGCATGGAAAGAAGCTATGGTAGAAGAATATCAATCCATATTACAAAATGATGTTTGGGATATTATAACTTTCCCAAAAGATAAATCATTTGTTTCATCAAAATGGTTATATAAAATCAATTATGCTTTAGATAGTAGTATTGAAAAACATAAAGCAAGATTTGTTGCTTGAGGTTTCACTCAAAGGGAAGGAATTGATTATGTATCCAAAAATTATCTCTAGTTTCTTGATACACTTAAGTAAGGAGAATTTTTTAGCATGAGTGTTGATGATACTACATTGCAGGAGTATCCTAAGCATTGGAGAGTATTGATATGCTATATTCATGACTATGTTTGCCATTGATGTCAACATAGCATTGTTTCTATAAAGACTAACAAAGTAGCTGATACAAATATTGATGGTACAAAAAATGGTTTGATTTTCTGGTCACGCATAGTTATGGATATGTACAACATAGTTCCTAATGATATGGTTAAGTGCACAAAGTCTAAGTTGATGGTGTATGGAAGTTGTACTTGATTTAGAGAGAGCAATTCAGAGATAGAGTATTGGGAACCGATTCCTAATGACTCTTGTCTATCTTACAATCTTGATGTAATGAAGTGATGTGTAGTTAGGTAGTGATACAGGATAGTCAGATAATGACATTAGTGAGTGCATAAGCCTTAGTATCACACATATGAAATTTTGTATAGATAGTGAGCCGATGTTGCTATTGTAATTGTAATTAAATTAATTATCTTATTTTAATAAATTAGGAAAGCCTCAAGGTTGACTTAAGGAATTATTATGAGGATATGGTATAAAATAAAGATATTTTCCTTGACTGTAAAAAGTATGATGTGGATTGAGATCATTTTTGAAGTGCGAACTGTGAAAAGAAGTAGAGTACTTACTAAATGTGTGTAAGCAATACAAGGGATTATTGGATGTGAGATTTGAGATCTGTTTACAAGATATAAAGGAGTAAAAGTTTGTTGATAGGAAAAAGATAGAGGAAGGTAGTACATTTTAGTTCTATTATTCTATAAGGAATAATATAGAGATCATTTGGATAGTGAGTTTGTTGGTCTTTCCCTTGAAGCTATTTGGGCAATGGTTCCAACTATCTTCCAAACTCCTAACAAGGTTAGTACAACTCCTAACATGGTTGGAATCTCCGAAAAGGGATTCAAAGTCTCCTAATAAAAACTCATATGTATTGAATATTATAATAGACTCCTAATAGGGTCTATCCTCTAACAAGGAATATTTATGTTAGTACATCATTTTGTGGGTACCTCTGATCAAGGGTTTCCCTAGTTAACATATCTAGTGTTATTGTGTATCAGTATCTAGTTGTGGTTTCAGTTTACATTACTCATAGGATTAAGATTTTTTATAATTGTTAATTGTTATATTAGTTGGATAACTGATCCAACCCCCCGACCCCCCCCTCTTCTCAATTATATTAGTGCATTATATATTCTAGTAATTGGTATCAAAGCATCAAGTCCTTGAAGAAAAAGCTTAACAATTTTGGGAGATCAATGGACAATATGCATAGGAAGGATAGTCCAAGATTTGAAGGGGCCAACTATGATAGTTGGAAGGAGGAAATGAAGACTCATGTTGTGAATGGGTCCAGGATATTGGATCTTGACAAAAATTTAGAAGACAATTGCTAAAGAAGAAGACCTTGAAGGTTGCAATAAAAAAGAGAGAGATCTATTCATGTGTAACATGAGAGAAAAAGAAGCTCTACTAATAGAACTTCAAGAGAAGGAGTACAATCAAGTAAAATTACTTGTAACATCTCATGAAATTTGGAAATCTTTGGAGCCTACTTTTGAAGGTGATGATCACGCAAAAGGAATGAGATTACAGAATTGGATATGCACATTTCAAGATGCTAGACTAAAAGAAGATGAATCTATAAGAAGTTATATTAGCATAATATCAGAAATGGTTTTAGGTATTTAGTCTCATGATGGAATGAGGGAAGATGAGGAAGTCATGGAAGATCTTGATATGTTTGACAACACCATTCAAGCCAATAGTGTAGATGATTCAACTAGTGATGTCTTGCACTAACGATTTCACCAAGGAAATATTACTTGGAAGATTAGAATAAGCTGAAGTAGGTCTAAGAGAGTCTAGACAACTTGTAAGAGTTAAAATAGCCTTTAGTGCTTGAAACATTCAACCTAATTTGACAACAAGTTCAAGCACTTGTGGAGATTTTGTTGGCAGCAATAGAGCCAATGAAGAGAAGAAGATTGAGGAAGGAATAATCCTTCTGGTGAGAATAGAAAAAGATGGTAAGAAAATATTTAAATGTTGGAATTTTAATGAATTTCATCATTGTGCATCTAAATGTCCTAAAAGAGAGAAAAAGTACAAGGAAAGATTTAACCCTAGAAGAGATGGACATAGAAATTATTTTTATGCAAATGAAGATGAAGAATTTGATGAGATATGCCAAAGTGAAAATGATGATGAATTAGGATTTGTGGCTATCAAGGAAGATGATCTTGATAGAGAAATTAGAGAAGAAAGAGCCCTAGTTACCCAAGTGGAAAAGAAGTCTGATTGGATAATTGATAGTGGTTGTTCACAACACATGACTAGTGATATGAATAAGTTTATAAAGTTTGAGAATCATGATGAAGGTATTAATAGAGTTGGTAACAATGAAAACTATCATACAAAAAGGATTGGATCCATTAATCTTAATGGTAAAACTAACACTGATGATGTCTATTTTCTTGATGGATTAAACCATAACTTGTTGAGTGTTGGATAGTTGGTGGATACATGTTATCAATTGTAATTTTTGAAGAAGCCTTGGAATATCAAAGATAAATATGGTAACATAATTGGAGTTGAAACTAGATCCAAAGGTGCTATATTTTAGTTGAATCCTACTAAGATGACATGTATGGTAGCTAAAGTGGATAAGAGTTAGTTATGGCACAGAAGATTATGTTGTTGAAATTTCAGTCATGTTGTTATTAATGACATACACTTATTTAGATTGTAAGTATCTATTGAGTGTATTGTATAGCTAAAAATGTTAACCAAGCATTTTAGATGTTACTGAGTTCTACAATTGCTACTGAGACCCTTAGATAGTAATCAGTTTGTGTTGAGTAGTTACTACAAAGTTATAGATCAGCAGTGTAAATTGTACATCATAGTGTATGTAGAGTTTATCAGTGCAAATTGAGTTGTGCAGTGCTTAATTAGTTCACATTTGATGTGATGTGAGTCTAGTGTTAACCAAGCTACTCAATGTTAACCAAGTGACTCGGTTTATACTGAGATCATAGTGATAGAATTGACTGATCTATGCAGTATGAATCAAATGATTCAATTTATGTGCTGAGTTTCACAATATTCACTAAGTCACTAGTGTAGATCGAGTTCAAGACTACTTAGAAGTGATTAGTATGGACCAAGCTTCTACGTCTACTGAGTGTGTGACAATGTCAAGCACTGACAGTGGATACCAAGTATCAAAACTTTACTGAGCTAGTTTTCAGAATCTAAGTTTCTTAATTTGGGCCGAGTTTATGTATTTTGTGCAAACTTGTATTGTGGAGAACTTCATAATTTGTAAATTGGATTGGTATATATGTAACATATTATATCACATCCAATATGATGGAATGATATAATGTAACAACCAGATAAGAGAGAAGAGTGAATTACAAAGGCTATAGCAGTATAAGGAGCAACAAAGATTTATCTATCACAATAAGGTGATTTCTACACTCAGTGGAATCTCATTTAGAAAACCAAGTTGCAGATTAGAGATCAACTACTATTTCATCCTAATAGGTGGATTAGTCAAATCCTTTATCAAGGTAGACCTAATAGTTTTATGTAAATCTATTTATTGAGTGCATACTTCATTGTATGTTTGTAAATCCTTTTACAAGGTGGACCTAGCAGTCCTTATTACTCCTAATATGACAAATCATCAGAAGTGATCATTGTAAGCCTTAATAGGTAAAATTTATACTAAAATGCTAAATCTTGTGGGTGTCATCCCCACCCTAGTTTTAATTTCTACTTGGAAGGTTTCTATGTCACCAAATTGTTGTTAAAAGTCTTATGTATGCTTTAATGTTTTCAGTTTCTCATGCATACAGTTAGATCAAAATTTACATGAAGGATTAATTGCTAATTAAAGATTAAGTTTTATAAGTTACTAATTCACTCCTCCCCTCTTAGTAACTTAGCCTATCATTATATTTCCAACAATTGGTATTAGAGCTTTGTGGTTCTCAGAGAAAAGTTTAACATCTTGAGCAAAGATCAAAGGCTATAGAGGTATTTAGACTTGACAAGGCTATTGACAACTCAAGAAATAAAAAAAGAAACTCTCTCAATCCCTAAAAGGAGAAAATATCTTGCAGTTCAAATGAATGATCAAATCTACATTGAAGATATCCACTCAAATAATTTAGATGAAGCTAATGAAGCAATCAAAGAACTATTTGAAAAGAATAGTACTCTTCAAGAAGAAGTAAGGAAACTGGGAAGAGAGTAATAAATTTGGTTAGTAAGATTTTGGGAAGTCATAGAAGAGAAAAAAAAGATAAAAAAAGAGATAGAAGGAAAGAACAATGAAATTCAACAGCTATCCCTTCAATAGAAAAACTTTATTGATCAACTCAGCAAATTAAGAAATCATGAATCTAAGACTAGAGAATGAAAGATTTTAGAATGATCTAAACATTGAAAGGAAAACCAATGAGATGATGGTGAAATCTCAAATAGACATGAATTAGTTGAATGAGCAAAGTCATTATAGACAAAAGGGAAAAGAAGGAATTGGATATATAGTAGAATGTGAATCATCCAAGCAAGGAGTTAAAAAGAATCAAAGACCCACTTGTAGTCATTGTGGTAAGATAGGTCATACATCAAAAAAATGTTGGAGAAATGAGAAAGGAAAATTCAATGGAAGATGCTACAATTGTAATCAGCATGGATATAGGAAAAATGAATGCAAAGAGAAACCTAAATTTGAAGGTAAATGTCACAAATGTAAGAAGCATGGACACAAGTCATCAAAATGCAAGATTAAGATATTAAACCTAATAGTGAAAATTTTGAAAGTATATTTGGTTGTGCAAGAATTTGCCTAAGGGCAAAATTCGCCCAAGAACTAAGAACTCAAACACAAGCACAATTGTAAACCAAAAATGGAGAGAGTATGATCAAAATAACAATGTATTCAATAACTTGGTTCTCAGAGTACACTAGGAGTGCCTGAATATAAAGGCCTTGAGAGAGCTTCTAGAATGCATAGAAGTTAGCACCATGAAGTTTCATACAACCAAGAACATGTCCACCAGATATGGGTTATCCTCCATTAAGCACGGAAGTAAGTGCAGTGATGAGAGGATAAGTCTACAAGGGTGGGACATGCAAATCAGTGTTGTAGACACCATGTGCTCAAATAGAGTTGCGTACTCCTATGTTGTCTACATGAAAACTCAAAAGGTGTGCAAACTCCTAAGTGTCTCACAAATAAAAAATAATAAAATAATGCAAAATATTAAAATAATACATTAACCTAAGTGAACTTAATTAAGTGTAAATAGTAAAGTACTTATTTACACCAACACCCCCCATTAAGTGCAAGTTAGGGGAATGCCCTTAAGCTTACAAACTAGGATGAAGATGCATAATGGGTCTTGACTACTAGGCCATTTAAGGTACCCATGTACATAATGAAGATGCAATCTCCCATAAAGTGGGGAAAGAGGGAAAACCTCATGGGAAAAACCCTCCCCCAAAAAGAGAGATAAAAGAGGATGCATTGAGGGATGGAGTAATCAAGACCCCCCCATTATGACATACATCTAGTATATACAAAAGAGAATGAAAGAAGGAAGAGAGACATAATAGGCTTTCCCCCCAAAAGAAGAATGCCAACAAGTGAAAGTTGCTCCAATGAAGAAGCTAGTCCAAGAATGCAGAATAATGTTCCTCCCCTTAGGAAGAAACAAATGCAAAGGTAAACTCTTGAAGATGTGTGCTGGCCCTGAAACCTACTCAAGTATCCCTATACTGATGCTGAAGTTCACCCCTTCCAACTGTGTGGAAAAGAATGAATGCAGATCTAGCAAGGATGTCTGTTGAACCTGTTCCACTGAACCATTTGTCTCCTCTACTGACAAAGATACCTCCACTAATTGTTGTTCACAAGGATCCACAATCATGCCAATCTATGTAGATTGATCATGTAGAGAATGGACTTGAGGGTCAGAGTGAGCCCTCACAACAACTATAGAAGAATCATCATCAATGAGAAGATTGAAGTTCTCAAGTCTGTCTCCGAAGTCAAATGAAGCTAGAGCTAGAAGACAAGATGTACCATGTTGTGATGGACCTTTCACTATGGCAATATAAGCACGTGGACTGGACTGATGTGACCTCTCACTGCAACCGTTGAGAGAACCCCACGTGTTTGAACCTGTTGAAGCACTATCGCTGGTGTCACTATAAGTTTCCACTGTGTATGATGTTGAAGAGGAGTAGAGGATAAGCTTGGTGAACTTTCCTCAAAGTGAACATCCTTCTCCACAAAAATCTCATGAGTCTCTAGATCCATTAGTCTGTAAGCCTTTGCATTGTCTTCATAACTAATAAAGGTACAAGGCCTAGGTACTAGTGCCTTGCAACTCCTGGAAGAAAGGTTTTCCCATGCTAGACAATCGAAGACTCTAAGGTGACTCATAACTAGTTTTCTACCACACCATGCCTCAAAAGGAGTCTTCCCATCTAAGGCTAGATGAGGAGACCTATTAAGTATGTGAGTAGCACTGCTAATGGCTTCAACTTCTAATGTAGGATCTAGAGAGTTGGCCTTTATCATGCAACTTGCCATGGTCTTGAGAGTCCTAATCCTCATAGCTACAACATCTATCTTGTGCAGACTACATGCTGGTGAATTTTGAAGACCAATCCCCTCAATTTTGCAAAAGTTCTTAAGTCTTCTGTTAACATATCTGTTCTCATTGTCCACCCTTAATACTTTGATGGCTTTCCTTGACTTGTGTTCAACATGAGTATTAAATTCTTGAAGCTGATGAACCACTTCATTCTTGTTATGAAGGAAGAAGACCCAAGTGAATCTTGAAAAGTCATCAACAAATGTGAGTATGTAGCGACCTTGGCTGACTAAAGTCACTGCAAACGGTCCTACTAATACCATGTGAACTAGCTGAAGAACAACTGGAGCTTGAGAAGACTTCCCTTTATCATACTTCTCCTTGAGATTCATATCCACTGAACAAGATGAACACTCCCCCTTAGAAAATTTGATATTGGGTAGACCTTTGACCATGTGTTTTGAGAAAATTTGTTGAAGAGAGTAGAAGTCAAGGTGACCAAACCGCTCATGCCATAAGTTGTTTGAAGTAAAGTGAGTTAACAAGGCTTGAGAAGGACTCTTAAGCACAAAGTGAGAGGAGTATAACCTCTTGTCATAATTGACTTTCCCCATTGCTACCAATGAATCATCTTTGAGACTGCGCACCATCATTGAATCGAGAAGGAACTCAACCTTATGACCATCTCCAAGATGAGTGATTTGGTAAATTGATAAGAGATCAGAGTTGAGATTGGGAACATAAAGAACATCTTTGAATTCCCCATCTTCCATTTCTAAATGTCCTTTCCCTTCAACTTCCATTTTAGCATCATCTCCCACGAAGATGTGTGGTACCTTTGACTGTTTCAATGAAGAAAAGTCTTGCTTTGAAGAACCCATGTGGTAGGTAGCACCTGAGTCAAGCATCCATTCCAAAGAAGAACTTGTGTTGGCCATAAGTGCTTGAATTTTACCCTTTGAAGAGTTAGGAGTAGAATCCTTGGAAGTACTTGGCACTTGAATCTTATTCTTCTTGAGTAGATTTTCTAACTCATCGATTCTTTTTCTTTTGCAATGATGCTCATCATGATTTGGCTTTTTGCAATATGCACAAAAGAGTTTGTTCTTCTTTTCATTACTTCCTTTCTTGTTTGAAGAAGAACCGCCTTATTGAGAGGAGTCATGTTGTGTCTTAGATTGTGTTTTCTGCTTCCACTACTTCATCTTGTTGTTTCTTTTTCCCCCTTGACTAGATGTGTGATCATCACGAGCTACTATGGCTTTGGTCTTAGATGACTTGAGAAGGCCAAAATCCACCAATTGAGATTGTTCAACAATCAACATGTCTACAAATCCATCAAAGGAAAGCTTCTAGTAAGCAGATCCCATGGTCAACTTGTGAGTATTAAAACTCAAAACAAAGTTAGCATACTCAGAAGGTAGCTTCTTTAGGATGTGATGTATCAACCTATCATCCTTCATGGGATTTCCACAATCTTTTAGAAGTGCCCTAGACTCATTGAATTTGATGATATAATCCTGAATTGTGTCATAATTTTTAGGATCTAGGAGAAGTAGATCATCCTCAATCTGAAATCCCTTTTCTTCATCCACTTTACCATACAACTGTTCAAGTTTATCCCAAGCTTCCTTAGATTCTAAACAATTTTTAATGTGAAAGAAAAGATCCCCATGCACACAACTCCTGATAACACCTAAAGCCTGATGGTCTTGTCTTTTCCAATCAATGAGTTCTTTAGCATCAATAGGTTTGGTAATTGTACCATCAACATATAAACTATATCCTTTTTCCATTAATCTACTCCATGCAATATCTTTCCATGTAGAATAGTTGCATGAAGTTAGAGGAGGACATTTAAAACCCATGATGCAAAAATGAAAGAGAACAGAATAGAGACATAAAAACACACTACACAACCCCCCTTTTCACTCAATCAAAAGACCCCACCAAAAGAGATGCTTTGGCACTTTATAAATAGTGCGTTTACAATGGGCCACTTGTCAAAATGAACAAAGTGGACTTTCTGATTTTGCTTTTACAACTGCCTTATAAGGCTGAAATCTGTCACTCAAGTACTGTAGCTTACTTATACAACAATTCTAAAAAAGAATGATAGCTTTACAATGCCAAAGAAGGCCTAATTCTGAAAGTGAGAAATTTTTCCATACAACCCTAGAATCTGACTTTAGATCTAGAAAGTAGATGAAAAAATATGCAGTTTCAAAAAAAAAAGAACTTGAAAAAGTGACCAGATGTGCCTGTACGGAGCTTTTGAAGTTGTAAAAGGTAGGATTATGTAGGTACAGTCACCAAAAAATGTAAATTTTGCAAAATCTGTACACCAAAACTAGAAAACAACACCACCACCAAAAAATTCAAGAAATTTTACCTGATTTCAAAAAAAATTGCACCTGAATCGAAGTCTGGATGTCCAAGTTAAGAGCTCGCCAAGTGAGGTTGCCAAACTGAAAAGCAATCTAGAGAGGGGTCTAGAGGAGAAACTGCAAGTTTAAATTTGACGATCAAATAGTCATCAAAGTAGTTATAAAATTCCTAGAAATGATGCTATAATACCATGTAAGAATTTTCCTAAGAGAAAAATTCACCCAAGAACTAAGAACTCAAACACAAGCAGAACTGTAGACCAAAAATGGAAAGAGTATGATCAAAATAACAATGTATTCAATAACTTGGTTCTCAGAGTACACTAGGAGTGCTTGAATATAAAGGCCTCAAGAGAGCTTCTAGAATGCATAGAAGTTAGCACCATGAAGTGTCATACAACCAAGCACATGTCCACTAGATATGGGTTATCCTCCATTAAGCACGAAAGTAAGTGCGATGATGAGAGGATAAGTCTACCAGGGTGGGACATGCAAATTAGTGTTGTAGACACCATGTGCTCAAATAGAGTTGTGTACTCTTGTGTTGTCTACATGACAACTCAAAAGGTGTGCAAACTCCTAAGTGTCTCACAAATAAAAAACAATAAAATAATGCAAAATATTAAAATAATGCATTAACCTAAGTAAACTAAAGTAAGTGGAAATAGTAAAGTAGTAATTTACACCAATAGGTTGGGACTATAAGACTTGGTGTAGATGTCATTATTGTGGAGAATTTGGACACATTGGAATGAATTGTGTAAAACATCATATGAGAACAAGAGATACTACTAAAAGATGTTTCATTTGTACAAAACTTAGTCATCTTGCCCAGAATTGTGTGAATACTAGAAGAATTGAAGATGAAAAGAAGGAAAAAGTTGACAAAATTAGAAAGTAGATGAGACAAGAATGGGTTCCAAAAATTACTAATGAAGATTTCACTCAAGAATTGGGTGACTACACCATTTTCACTTGATCTCTCATAGGAGAACTAGAACTAGTATTCTAAAGAAAACATCTCACATCAGTTCTAGTTAGTAGGTTGAATGATCCAAATCAGCATTCAAGATGCAAAGGGATCACTAAGTAAAAGATGTTAGTCATTACCAAGTGAGTTTGGGTTACTATCTTATCGAGTGAGGTTAGGTTGTAGGCCCTATCGAGCAAGGTCAGGAGTAACTAAGTTTTGTATGGTTACTAAGCATTCAATGCAAATGAAATGGATGATAGTGTGTTGTTTGAGAAAACAATCATACTAGGCATCTGTGGTGAAATTTGATGAAAAAGGGTGAAATCAAAGTCATTTCTCATTGTGAATTTTTGAGAGCTATCTATGCAGAACAACTTTTCAGAGCATTCAAGCAATTTGAGTGAATTGGTATTGAAGATTTTTGTATTCTCTCAAACCCTAATGAGTGAAGATGGCATCCACTAGTAGTAAATTAAAGAAAGGTTTGGACATGTTAGTTTGAGGTGTGGAATGGAAGGCACCAAACTTTAAGTTGACTCCTGCCATTGCAGAAACCCTAGATCTGAGTGGAGCTCAGTCACAAATTCCACCAAAGGCAATGTTAATCAATGATATCCTTTTTCATTTAAAATGTTCTATTCAAGAAATTAGAACAATGGAGATGGATGAATCGTTGAAAGATTTATGTGTTAATGGTGTGTTGAAACTTGAGCACCAACATCTTGAAACTAAAGGTTTGACTCACATTTTGCATATGCCATGGGAATTTCTCAGTCATGTGCACAATGGTCATTTATGGTTGGAACAACCCATTTCAATAACCAAGAAGATGATCCATAGGATCACTAGTCTTCCCATGTTGACATAATCCTAAGTCAAGTTAAACTAGAGAAGAAAACCCTTGCCGAGTGTGATGGAAGGGGAATGAAGATCAACAATGTTATTGACATGGAACTCAAGTTTGGGATACATGTCATTGCTTCAAGATATATAGTTTGAGTAGATTAAATAGTGTATCATGTGAAGTAGTGGATTTGGCATATAAGGTGGTGAAGAATAACCTGTCACTTAACCTTGCCAAGTTCATGCTGAACTAGTTCAACAAGAACATGGAAAGTATAAGAACTTCCAAGAACAATCCATGTAAGTTTGGTTCACTTTTGACTTGTCTATTTTTCTATGCTCAAAAGTTCTTCCCATCTAAAGGTAAAATAGTTTGGAGGAAAGATGTACCTATTCTTTATCAAATTAATGAGTACATTACTGAAATGGGAGAAAACTATGCAAGTATTATGGATAAATACTTTGATGCATTCTAAGAGAAAATGAATAAAAGATTCAAGATTCCTAAGAAACTAGTTGAAGACTACAAAAATGATTTTTGTTTCATGGTTGATTGTGAAAAAGTATACATTCAAGAAGTTAAACCAAGGATAGTATGGGTAAAACCTCTTGGATATGACATAAATGTAGATGAAACCAAGAATGTTATTGAGACATTGATTAATGAACCTATTGAACCTAAAGCTATATAATTTGGCACTTATGATGAGGTAAAGGCTAGAATTGAATTATAAATCAAACTCCCTTAGGCAGTCAACAAATAAAAGAAGAGAATTGCCAAAATGAAAACTAGTTCCACTCTTTTGTTGACTAGAGGAAAAGGAGAAGACGAGGAAGTAGAAGATGAAGAGAAATCAGAGGATGAAGAGCCACTAAAGATGAAAGGTAACATAATTATTACCAAGCTTGCCAAGACATCTACTTTTGTGTTTACTAGAAGATCATCTAGGAGGAAATCAAATAAAGAAGGAGGAGATGTAATCTTCAAGAGGCCTCCACCTACTCTTAAAGAAAAGATGAAAGAATTAGAATTAGGATCTAGTATAACAACTTTCAAAGCACTGAAGTATGAATCTAGGAGTACAAAAGAGCAAAAGAAAATAGATGAAATGTTAATAACTAAAATGGGTAAGTGGAAATACTCCCCAGACTAGCTTGCTCAGCAGATTCTGAATGTTCTAATGAAGAAGGTTAATCCAAGATGGGAGAATTCAATGAAGACTACAAAAGACATATATGAGTAGACCCTGAGGTGACTGATACAAAATTTAGATGACAAGGAGATAAAGGAATCTCTAAAGAAAAATGAAGAAAATCTTACTTTGAGATTCAGCACTTGTCTTGTACTATTGAAAGACATTGAGCATGTAGTGAAGAATGTTACAAACACATGGAATAATGTTTATCTTCTTCACAAGCTGAATGTTTTTGTAGTTATTGTTAGTGAAAAAGATGATGAACTAGAAAAGGATGAAGAAAATGATGCTAAAGAAGTTTCACATTTTGATAATGTAGATGATGATGAAGAGGAACAGGGGTAGGAAGTTATCAAGGAAGATGTACAAGATACTAGGGAGACTAACCCAATGAAAATTATTGTAGTAGTCATAGCCTCACTTCCTCATTCTCCAAGAAAAGCACTGTAACATCAAGCTCATAGAAAGCTCCAGTGGGATTGATTGTGACAAACATAGTAAGCACAAGCACTCAATCAATTTCTCAACCCATCCAACTCAACACCACACTGACATAAGTGATAAGCACTTCATCTACCAAGCAGCCAACACTTCCCTCTACATTAGTTTTGGTAACTCCAAGTATTTCTACTATTAATATTTCATCAATAAGTGCAGTATCTACATTTTTAGTGAGTCCTACTACTTCTACAATTGTTTCCATTCCTATCATGCAATTAATAAGTACAAAGATAGTTGAGACCAAGCCTCAACCGAGCATAATATTTTTGGGTAAATGAAAAGAAAAGGAAGAAGACATAGATCTTGATGAGGAGATTGTTATTCCTAATTGGGACATCTCAAATCTTAATCATGATTAGATGCATATTTTTGGAAAAATTCTTTAGAAGAAAGCTAACCAGCAAAGGCTTCTAGAGAAGAAAGGAATAAGGAATTCTAGATAATTAAAGATTCTAAGAATATCCTACCAAAGGCTCTCAACATAGAGGTTGATACTTCTCAACCAATTTTGAATTAGTTAGCAGAGGTAGACCAAAAGTTCAATAATGATTTAAATGGACAAGAAAAATTGTTGCAAAGAGCTGAGAAGAAATTTGAGAATAAAGTTTTAGAATTTATTGCTGACCAAATTGCTATCCATAAAGTAGAATTATCTACTATTTTAGGCTCACTAGAGACCTCTTGCAACAATGTGTCTTTACTATTTGGTAAACTCTATGATATATCAACTTTCCCTAAGGAAATAAAAGATAAACTATTAAAGATTGATGAGGATTTGAAAGCAAGTGCATAGCAGTTGCAACCTAACCCAAGCTACAACTCTGCCCATTATACCAAGATCAGATTCCTAATGGATATGTAGGCATAATTGTTGAGAGAAGAGGAAAGAAGAAGAGCTACATTGAGAGATATATAGAATATAATTCTCCCAAACATGGATACATTATAGAAACACATTGCACATGCAAAAATGATCATCCATGACAATGAATTCTCCATTGCAAACCATATGATAGAACTATTAGTAGAAGTACAAATTGCATTACACACATGCAAGGTGTTGCAAGAAAATTGGGACAAGACTTTGGCACTTATCTTTAAGGTACATTTAGATTTCTTGTCACATTTTGGCATTACTATATAATATATATAGCATAAATCTTTGGCATTAATGTCAAAAAGTGGGAGAAGATTGAAGATTGTAGGAAAGATGTATATTATATAAAGGGGGAGAAGATGTATATAGATGTATTGTGAAAAGAGGAGAAAATGTATATATAAGATGTGAAAAGATGTAAAATATATTGTATATTATGTATGGGTGAGCATTACTATATTATTCATGTACATAAATACATCTCTTACAAAACCAATTTTGAAAAATCTCAAAAATAGTATACTCTATCATATTGGAGACATAAGGTGATGGATAAATATGTTCTTGAACATTTTTGAATTCAATTGTGATTGATAAGTGTTTTTTTCACTAATGCCAAAGGAGGAGATTGTTGACATTTCATTCATGTTTGTTATTAGTGACATGCACTTATTCAAATTATAAGTATCTACGAAGCATATTGTACAAGTAGTAGTGTTAACCGAGCATTTTAGATGTTACCAAGTTCTACAGTTGCTATCAAGTCCCTTGGATAGTATTTAGTTTGCACCAAGTAGTTACTACAAAGTTATTGATCAATAGTGTAAACCGTGCATCATAGTGTCTGCTGAGTTTATCAGTGCAAACTGAGTTGTGCAATTCTTACCAAGTTTGTAGTTGATGTCATGTGAGTCTAGTGTTAACTAAGCTACTCAATGTTAATCAAGTGACTCAGTTTATATCGAGCTCATACTGATAGAATTGATCGAGCTATGTAGTATGAATCAAGTGATTTAGTTTATATGTCGAGTTTCACAATATTCACCAAGTCACCAGTGTAAGTCAAGTTCAAGACTACTTCGAAGTGATCAATATGGATCGAGCTACCAAGTATTATAACTTCACCAAGCTATTCTTTCTAACTCAAGTTTCTTCATTTGGGCCAACATTGTGTATTTTGTGCAAACTTGTATTATGGTCAACTTTGTAATTTTTAAATTGGATTGGTATATATGTAACATATTGTATCACATCCAATATGATGGAACAATGTAATGTAACAAGAAGATAAGAGAGAAGAGTGAATTACAAAAGGCTACAACAATATAAGGAGCAACAAAGATTTATCTATTACAACAAAGTGATTTCTACACTCAGAGGAATCTCATTCAAAAAACCAAGTTGCAGATTAGAGATCAACTATTGTTTCATCCTGATAGGTGGATCAATCAAATCCTTTAACAAGGTAGACCTAATAGTCTTATGTAAATCTCTTTACCGTGTCCATACTTCATTGTATGTTTGTAAATCCTTTTGCAAGGTGGACCTTGTAGTCCTTATTGCTCCTAATAGGGAAGATCATTAGAAGTGATCATTGTAAGCCTTAATAGGCCAACTTTATACTGCAATACTAAAGCTTGTGGGTATCATCCCCACCCTAGTTTTACTTTCTTCTTGGAAGGCTTCTGGGTCATGAAATTGTGTGTTAAAATTGTTATATATGCTTTAATGTTTTTAGTTTCTCAGGTATGTAATTAGACCATAATTTACATGAAGGATTAATTGCTAATTAAGGATTAAGTTTTATAAGTTACCAATTCACCCCTCCCCTCTTAGTAACTTAGCCTATCATAATATTTCCAACATGTGTCACATAAACTTTGATAATATTATGAAGGTTAGTAGTACTTTTGCAGTCAGAGACTTTCCTAAGATTGTTAAGCCTACTAATCTTGTGTGCAAGGAATGCATTTTGGCTAAGTAGAAGAAAGTATCATTCCATAGTAAGAAGTTCACTACCATAGAGAAGCTAGAGATCATGCACACTGATCTGAATGGTCCTTCTAGAACAATAGGATTCTATGGTGAAAGGTATTTTATGTTTTTTATTGATGATTTCACTAGAATGATGTGCATGATTTCTTAAAGAGAAATCAAAAGCTTCTGAGAAGTTCAAGATATTTAAGAATAGAGTTGAGTATATCTGGTGTTAAGATTAAGTATTTGAGATTTGATAGAGGAGGAGAATTCACATCTAGAGAATTTAACATGTTTTGTGAAGAAAATGGAATCAAAAGACAACTATCTACACCTAGAACACTTGAGAAAAATAGGATTGCTGACAAAAGAGCTAAATCTTTAGCAGAGGTAGCTAGAGAGATGTTATTTGAGAATGATGTTTCTAACACATTCTAGAGAGAAGTAGTGAATACAATAGTATATACTTTGAACAGAGTACAAATTAGAAAAGGTATTGACAAGACAACTCATGAACTATGGTTTGGACATTCACCATCAGTTAAATATTTTAGGATATTTGGGAGAAAATTAGCTTATATTAGGAGAGACACAGTTTCATTGGTAAGTTTGGTCCAAGAACTGATGAAGGTATGTTTCTTGGCTAATCTTTGAAAAGTAAGGCTTATAGATGTTTCAACTATAGAACTAAGACAATAGTTGAATGTGCAAATGTAAGGATTGATGAGAAGTTTGTAACTAAAGAATAGATGGTAGATTATAATTTAGATGAAGAAGAGAACAACTTTGGAATTGTTAGACAAAATGCTAAATTTTTTTTTTAAGACTAACAATTACTTACATAATGATGTGCTAACTTTTGAGCATAGAGGAGAATAGAGTTTTGAACCTAGAGAAGGGATAAGTGTTGAGATGTCAACTCCTACCCCAAACATAAATCTAACAAGGAATTGACCTCCTGAGCTGATAATTGGAAGTAAACACAAAGGTGTTCTGACAAGGAACAAAGTAAGTAAGGAGACTTTTTTTGATATCTCAAGTTGAACCCAAGTGCATAGATGAAGCAAACAAAGATAATCATTGGATCCAAGCAATGAAGGAAGAATTGGATTAGGTAATAAAGAATAATCCATGGGAGTTAGTTCCTAGACCAAAATATAAGAATGTGATACCTAAACAAAATGAGTTTTTAGGAATAAGATGAATGGGAAAGGAGAAGTTGTGAGAAACAAGGCGAGAATTTTTTGTAAAGGTTATTCATAGTAAGAAGGTATTGACTATGAGGAAACATATGCACTGATAGAAATAATAAAAGTTGTAAGGATGTTTTTGGCTTATGTAGCAAACAAGAAGTTCAAGGTTTATCAGATGGATTTTAAATCAGCCTTTTTGAATGGAGAATTAGAAGAATAGGTTTATATTGAGTAGCCTGAAGGTTTTCCTTTATCATAAGACAAATACATGTTATGTTTATTAAATAAATCTCTTTATGATTTGAAACAAGGACTAAGAACCTGGTATGCAAGGTTGGATAGTTACTTGGAAAAGCTTGGATTTGCTAAAGGTACGAAAACTAGTAACTTGTATGTAAAAGAAATTGAAGATGGCTTGTTGATAATTATGATATTTGTTGATGAAATCATTTTTGGATGTAATAGTTGTTGTGATGTGGAGCCTAATTAGACCCAAAGGTTTATTCAACATGGTTTTCTCCCCATATTATTTCTATGGGGGTTTGGGGGCACCACCCGAAAGATGGGGTCAAGTTGCAATATAGAGTGGGGTTGAGGGGAAAATCCCCCATGGGGGTTTTGGGGGGTAGTTCCCCCAAAGTCAAAAATTCCCTTATATTGTAAAAGGAATTGGCTACTATTTTTTCTTCTTGGACAACTTATTCTATCCCTAATTTTGTAAGTGGCAAAAACTTGTATATATAAGGCTTAGGGTTAATGATTTCATAATGTAATGGTAATATTGTAGCTTCTTGTAGTGGTGTTGACTTGTAAGGGATTGTGGATTATAATTACTAGATAATAATAATATTGGACTTGTTGTTGGTGGAGGTAGCCTAGGTATTGAGTGAACCACATTAAATCTCGGTGTCTTGTATTCTCTTTTATGTGATCTACAATTTTCTAGTATTGGTTATATTTGCATGTAATTGTTATTTATATCCAAGATTAATCCTAACAATGATGAAGCTAGTGATAAATTTGCTAAGGAGATGAAAAATAAATTTGAAATAAGCATGATTGGAGAAATGAAGGATTTCCTTGGCTTGTAGATTGTGCAGAATAATAATGGTACATTTATTTCACAAGCCAAGTATCTAAAAGATTTTTAAAAAAAGTTTTGGCTTGGAAAGTTGTACAATTGTTAGCACACCAATGATAACTAGTCACAAGTTATCCAATAAAGATGAGACACCTACAATAGAGCATCGTAAGTATAGATCAAGATTGGAGGTTTGGAGTACCTAACTCACACTATATGAGATATAGCAAATGCAGTTGGGATTGTAGATAGTTTTCAAGCTGATCATAAGGAATATCATTTGCATCAATTAAGAGAATATTTAGATATCTGAAAGGGGCACCTGAATACGGAATTTGGAATTATAGAGCAAGTGACTTCACACTTTGCACATATACTGGTGTTGATTGGGCAAGTAGTATGAATGATAGAAATAGAACCAGTAGTGGAGAATTCTTTCTTGGAGGAATATTTCTTTCTTGGTTAAGCAAGAAGCAGGATTTATGTCATAGAGCATTGCTGAGGTAGAGTACGTTGTAGCAACAAATAACTATAATCTAGTTATGTGGATGAAGAAAATTTTGAAGGATATCAGAATTGAGATTAAAGAACATATTATCATTTACTATGATAATACAAGTACAATGAGTATGTCCATGAATCCTGTATTACATTCTAAGAAAAAACATATATCTATTAAGTATCATGTGCTAAGAGAAAGTAATATAAAATGAGATTAGATTGGAGTATGTAAGTACTAAGGATCAAATTGTGTCTATATCTTTTTGAAGTCATTTCCTAAAGATAAATTTGAGTACTTGAGAGCTATGCTTGGGATTATGCCCCTATCTACTTTGGAATAGTTGATGTAGAGAGTCCATTATTTTAGTGGCATGAAACACTATTATTTGATTGGACTAAATGATGATGCTTCTTGTATGGGGGAATATATGGGTAAGTAATGAGTCATTAAGAACTTTTGGTATTTGGTATTGAATAGTGTCTTTGGACACTCAAGCTGGTTGATGACTTGGAGCAACTGATTAAAAATTGGTATTGACATTGACACCTTTGACATTAATGTCAATAGGGGAGAGAATATGGATGAAAAATACTTCTTAAAGCATGGGGCAGAATATGCATGAGATGAGGACAAAAGAAACACTAGAGTACTACTTTGTATTCTTGGAACTTAGATGTTCTTTATCTCAGTTTCCATCAATGCCAAAGAGGGAAATTGTTAGCATGAATGTTGATGGTACTACATTGAGGGAGTATCATGAACATTGGAGAGTATTGATATGTTGCAATCATGATTGTGTTTTTCATTGATGTCAACATAGGATTATTTTTGTAAAGATTGGTAGAGTAACAAATAGATATATTGATGGTACAGACAATGGTTTGAATGTCTAGTCATGTGCAGTTATGGATATGTAAATCATAGTATTGTGATGATATGATTAAGTGTGTAGAGTCTAAGTAAAAGGTGTACAAAATTTGTACCTAATTTATAGAGAGCAATTCAATGATAGATTATTGAGAAAGTAGTTCTTGATGACTATTGTCTATCTTACATTCTAGATGTAATGAAGTGATGTGTAGTTAGGAAGTGATAGAGGACAGTCATGTGATGAAGTCAGTAAGTGTGCAAGCCTTAGTATCACACGTATGAAGTTTTTTATAGACTACGAACCCTATTGTAATTGTAATTAAATTAATTATCTTAGTTTAATTAATTGGGAAAGCGTTAAGGAATTATTATGAAAATATGGTATAAAGGAAATATGTTTTCCATGATTGTAAACAATATGGTATGGATTGAGATCATTGTAGAAGTGTGAATTGTGAAGAGGAGTAGAATGCTTATTGAATGCATGCAAGTGATCCAAGGGATTATTGGATGTGAGATTCAAGATATGGTTACAAGATCTAAAGAAGTAAAAGTTTAATTGGTAGGATAGAGATAGAGGAAGTACACTCTAGCTCTATTATTCTACAAGGAATAATATAGAGATCATTTGGATAGTGAGTTCATTGGTCTTGCCCTTCAAACTATTTGGGCAGTTCAACTGCGACATCCAAAGGATGGAAGATACATGAAATGGATGTCAAGACCACATTTTGGAATAGTGTCATCAATGAAGAAGTATATACAGAACAACCTAAAGGTTTTTTTATAAAAGATAAGAACCTATTTGTATGTAAATTAAATAAATCTCTTTATGGCCTCAAAAAAACACGATGGGATTGGTATGAATGGATAGATATCTACCTCTCAAGACTAGGATACTCCAAAAATGAAGTTGATTTCTAACATATAGTTCAAAATATCGAATGGTAAAATGTTAGTACTTTTTTTAATATGTTGATGACTTATTAATAACAGGTGAAGATCATTTAATTGAAAGATGCAAACAAGATCTTGTACCTGAATTTGAAATGAGGGATCTAGGTTGACTACGCTATTTTTTGGGTTTAAAAGTTTATCAAAAGTTAGATGACATTGTTCTAACTCAATGAAATTAAACCCATGACATATTATCTTGATTTGGTATGAAGAGCTACAAATGCATAGAAACTTTTATGTAAACAAATTTACACGAGGTAAAAGAAGAAGTTGTGAATTTGGAATCTATCGATCTCACTCTTTACTGAAAAATCATTGGATCTCTTATGTGTTTAGTAGATAGTAGGCCTAATAAATGATATACCAAAAATATGTTAATTTAATCATGTGTGAACACAAAAAATATCATTTGATGGTTTCTAAACATGTCTTGAGAGAACTACATGGTGCTATTGGTCTTGGTTTGAAGTATAAAAATGTTGAGATTAAACTTGAAGCATATACTGATTATGATTGGGCCAGTTGTTCCATAAACCAAAAGAGTACTATAAGGTGTTGCTTCAATCTTGGATCAACAATGATATCTTGGTTCAGTAGAAAATACCACATAGTTGCCTTATGGGAGCTCACAAAATAATGTGGTTAACAAAGCTATTATTTAGAATTTGTGGAAAGAAACTTGGGAGCTCACAAAATAGTATGGTTGAAAAAGCTATTATTTATAATTTTTGAAAAGAAACTAAGTCCCACAATGATTCATTGTGACAATGAGAGCTGCATCAAAATTTCTGCTATTTTTTTCTTCTACAATAGATCAAAGCACATCAAGACTCCATACCAATACATAACAGACATGTTTGACATAAATGTCATCAAACTAATTTATATCAATGCTTATGAGCCTCTTGAAAGGTTGAAAATAGAATATTTCATAGGTAAACTTGGCATGAAAAGTTTTCTAATACATTTGTAATATAATATATTCATGAATAATTGAATTTTTTTTTTTATAGAAAATAGTGTGTTATGAAAGGTGATGAGCTTTCATATGTGTGAGGTCACTATTGTAAGGTGATAGTTTTATCAATAGTTGACACATATCCTAACACCACAGTGTATTGGAGAAAGCGTAATAATGGTTCTATTGGTGCTCAAAATTGTATTTCCATTTTTGAGTATGTAGTCTAAGTTTTGAGTCCCCTATGAATGCTTTTCATGCTTAAGTACCTGGCTATTGTATTATTGCCTAAATGGTGTTTCATGTTTATAATACCCTTCATTCAGCCTGTGTATGTGTTTCATGTTGATAAACTGACATTTCAAACCATTCTGCGAAGTCCCATTTTCAATGGTTTTCAGTTTTGCATTTTTTGCCCAAGTGTCAAACAGTGATTGGAGGGCATGTTTACATTTGAATATCTTTCATCTAGCTATGTTTCATGGCTCACCACTTTTAGGAAATTTATTATTAATATCAAAGAACCTATGTTCCAAGTTTCAAGTCATTTTGAATCCGTTTGACTAGGTTTCGAACCCCTCAAAGTTGGTTAGTTCCCTTTGTTGCAAATCTGCATATTCATATTTATGGATAGCCTTGTTTTACAAGCTATAAATTTTGACCAGTTGACCCAAATAAGAAAATTCCTTTTGAATCATATTCTAGGGGTCAGAGACTTTGTACACTCTAGATTTGAGCTTATGAAAAATCCGTATGATCAAATATGATTCCATTTACAATTTTAAAGGTTTCATTGGTATTCAGAAGTGTATTTTGATTGGGAGCCCTGTTCGAGATGTCATATCTTTGAGTTAGTGATTGGTGAGACCAAATGGTTTGTTCTCCTACACTCTACTCTATAAATATTACAAGTGTTCAAGTTTTTAAGTCTTGACGAATCAATCTGCACACTTTTCCAGGGCCATTTCATTTGCAAAAAACACTTTTCTACTGATGCTCACTATCCTGCAAATCCAGGTGGCCAACTTCAAACCTTTTCCAAAAGTATCCTATGATTCATAATGATACCAAATAATAGAATTATATTCTCCTCATGACAAAGTACCAATGCCCCAGATTCTAGATCCTCATGTGCCCATTTGCCCAGTTTTTGAAGCCTTTTCCAAATGCACTTTCCAATTTTATAACATGTTCATTTATAGGTGATTTTAAGTAGGCATGTTTAGAGGTCAATATCTTTTGACTCTGATGTTTTCATGTAAAGAGATCTCACAGGCCTATTGAATATGTTAGAGAGAACAAAGATCCTCAGTTTCAGAGCCTGACTAGGTGTTTATGTCAGTTTTTAAAGCCAGGCAACAGGCTTCCTCACACAAATTTCACAGTGGTACAAAGGTGATTCAAAGTAAATTCTAATGGTGAACTTGTAATTAAATTGGTTTCTAATCAGTTCAAGGTGAGTTAATGGATCAATTGACATATCAGTTGTTCAAAAATGAATTTTTTTTTAGCCGGACCTACTTTGGGTCTGGCTAATTCCATTTGATTGATTGAAGATCAAAGGTGTTGTGGGTGACAGTGGAACCAATATGTGTGAGAAATATTTTTCTTTTTCTTTTATAAATCAAAGGTTTATGCAATATGGACTTATGAGGGTCATCATGGTAATGTTGTACTTGAGTTTTAATAAAGACTAGCACAGGTACAATGGTGCCCTGACATTTGAAGGATCCTTCATTAAAAAAACATAGGAGCTAAAGGAGTATTACAAGAAAGAGAAAGATCTTGGGAATGAATTATATGGATGGGTTACACAAGATGAGGATTATAATTCTGGAGGTTAGTTGGCAAACATCTTTGCTTAAAAGGGGAACACCTATGTTAAGTGCTAGATTGGTAAGTGAGGGGAGATATTTAGCAAGTTTTAGAGTAGCTATGGCTTTAACATCTTCTATAATATTTTGTTCATGCAAGTATGAGTTATGCATTCCAAATCATGCTTGAAGGCAAATCATAATATCCATATTTGAAAGCACATTGAAAAGATTCTTAATAATGTAACAAAGGTTTGAGAGTTTAAAAGTGAGATGAGGGTGACAATTGTTGGTTGCCGTAGGAGTTCTTGGAAGCCACTAGATACAAAAAATAGCAGCCTACAATTTTTTAAGACAAAGATTCATGTGGAGGAAGATCAAAGCCCTCCCATGCATGAAAGTTGTAGCATAATACATGATCTTCAATGACTGAAGGGAGCCTCACATTTTAACAGATGGGATGGCAGCTTGGAAGGGGAGCTGTGGCATGAATTCAGAGTAGCCCATGCCTAATGGAGAGAAATCACACCAACAAGAGTAGACACAGCCCATGGCTCCAAGGAAAGGGCATCCACATGAGAAGAATAGGTAGTCAATGTTTTGGTAGGGGACCTTCTTTTCAAATCCCATGCCCATCTTTTATGGCATCCCATGTCTATAGGGGCAGTCCTCACAGGACAATAGGCACTCCATATGGTCCACCCACGTAAACCAAAAACAATTGAAAGTGCATTCATGTTTTAAGGAGGAGGTCCAGGCCAAGATTCGATAGTATTTGCACAAGATTGTGACCACATATGGGATCTCTCTAACAAGCCAAAACCAACCATATAAAGCAGCCCATGTTTTTGGGCCAAAATAATAGGTAATAAAGAGAAAGTTGTGGCTTTGAAAAGGGAAAAACCACATTTCAATGCAGGTAATTAGCATGAAGGGATTTCCACATAGGGACAAGAAGCTACAACATCTAGAGAAAAGGGGCTACATTCGAAACACCCACATCTTTGACATGGGCTCAAGTTTTCTGTTTATTCCACATTTGCTATGAGATAAGATTTTTGCTTATTCTTATATCAAGCGACATGAGTCTCAAGTGTCTTTAAGGACACACTATCATATGTAATGTGGGCTGTCATGGCCAGTGGTCAATGAAGTTTTGACCACGTGATACATAGTGATGCATGTCATGAGGTCATAATGAAACTTCAATGGTTGTGCGATATTACATGATATTGTGTGGTCGAGGGCCAGCCTTGAAAGGGTCACAATGTTACAATTTCTACCATAAGATCGTGACCAAAGATGCATGATGCTCCGATGATATGATGGGCTCCATAAGATCGTAGATTTTTTTTTAAAGGTTAGATATTATGACTTTATTATAGGATTGGGAGGAGCTCTCAAATGAGATGCAATGCTACAGGAAGGAGAAAGGTTTTAATATATTAATTATATATTAATACAATTATTGTGTGATTGAGATTTCTTAAGATGTGAGCTACGCTATTATGATCTCATCAATATATTCAAAATTTCATACGTTTCAAATCAAAAGATATGTGGGGTCCACCCAAGTGATGAGTAGTGAATCGAGGATCGACACTTGGCATTGGGGAGGAAAGAGCAGCAAAATGATTATAAAATCAATATCTCATAATGATTCAATGCTTAGAATTTCAAATTTAAAGATTTGAAATATTTTTAAAGTTTTATGTAGCTTAGACTATATGAACTTTTAAAAATTTTCAATTTTAAAAACATGCTTTGTTCAGTTCGAGAGGTAGATTTTTGAAATGGTCTTAAGGGGGTGATATTTTGTCCAAAATGTATAGTGTAATATACCATTGGAACTAGAAAAGAGAAAATTTTCCATTTTTGGAGTTAGATTTTGAGTAGGTATCATCCAGTAATAGCTACAAGAGGTTTTTTGATTTCGAGGGCTTTGCAGTGAAATTTGTAAATTTAGTGTTGCAGATGAAATTGCAACTAGATTTGGCCATGATTTCATCAGATTTGACTTCTCCAAAAAATTAAGGGATGAATTGAATGTTTTTGAAGGTGGTTGAAGCAATTTTGTTTTTGGCAATAGTGTAATTGAATTGCTGGTAAAGGGCAGATGTGACATGCAAGAATCAAATTTTGGAGCTTCAGTTCAATTTGTGATGAATTCCTAATATTTTCTCCATGAGGTATTTAAAAATTATGTAGTGAGATATATCAAATATTTTGGCATCATTTATGGTTTCTAGTTGTAGGTAGATGAAGAAGTTCAGTTTCAACAACTTCAGATTGAGAATTTTTTCAGTGGGACACATGTTAGTTTTAGATGGCAATTCTTGAAAAGATCTTCTCTCCTATATATCTTCCTATTCTGCTTATTGTAAGGGTTCAAATTCTTTGGAAATTTTAGGAGGATTGTGAGACCAGTCTAGTTCCAATTTCTTGAGACTTTCTGATAGTTGTGATACCAATTTTCTCAATGTTTTTCTATTATGAATAACATATTATATAGCTTTTGAAGTATTTTCATATTACACAATCATTCTTTGTGTATTTGTTGAGTTTTGATATGTAGATTATGTATTGGTTGCAAGGAAATTAATGCAAGAGCTTAACCTTCTTAGTTTCATTATGATGTTTGTCTCCTTCTTCTATTATTTATAATCTTTTGTATTTGAGAATGAAGAGCTTCAACTCAATTGCAATCCTGAAAGGTTGTATGTCTGGATATACTTGTTAGTGGAACAAAGAGCCATATAAATGCTTGCTTATACTAATAGGGTTGTAGGTTACAACAGGAGGATTTCATCATAAGTATGAGAGTTGTTATGAAGATCGATGTTTCTTTGCAAGTCAAATAGATAGATCATATGCCTAAATACATGAGTATACTTTAGGTATCCATCTGCATGTTAAAGTTTAGTTAATGCCCAATGGATAAGGGATTGGTTAGCTTGGACATTACATGTTCCTTGTTGTTGCATACTTGGGTTATGATGAGAGATCAAAACTTAAAATGAACATCAATTTCCCTTTTTAATATATTAAAGAGATAAAATGTGGCTCATAGCTTGTTTGCTATTTCTTCCTTTGGTTATAGTTAGCCACCATGATCAAGGAGTTTATCAAAACATTGAAGAAGAATATTGACCATTTCTACTATAGGGGATAGTCTTGCATAGAAGAGTATCAAGTTAATAAGATGGTATCCCTTAGGTTTTCCTACCTTGGCTTAGCAGAGCCTAATGTGAAGTGAGTCCTGATGACTCTGTTAATTGGTCTAGAACTAAGATTTAGCCTTGCTGAACATATGATTTAGCTCATCCTTAGCCTTGTCCCTGGTCTTTGTTTCTTGGTATCAAGTTTAAATCCACCTTATATGTTCTTTACTAGAAAGAACTCCAATAGGTTCTTTGGGATAGATTTTACTGGACACCTTGATAACCAACCTGTCATTGTTCTTTGGGCCAAATTTGGCTAGATACCATGAAAATTAAGTTGATATCATTCTTTAGGTTGAATCTTTCTTGACACCATAACTTAAATCTATCTTTGACCATACTTTATGTGGTGTTCAAATCTTGTATTTGTTAGAAAGAGTAATTACTAAGGGGGGGAGGGAATTCGTAATCTACAAACTTTAGTCACCAACTGGATATTATTTGTTACTTTAAACCATACATAACAAAGTAATAAAGTAATGTTGAACAGTAATAGTAACCATGCACAAAGATGACTCATAACACCATATTGTGTTAACTAGGGAAACCTTGGCCAAGGGAAAACCCTGGTGGGGATGATACCCACTAGATAATATACTGATATATAAACTTCTTATTAGAGGATGAACCCTATTAGGAGTCAATGAGAAAAATCAATATAAAGAGTCCCTATTAGGAAACATTGAATCCCTATTAGGAGATTCCAACCCTTTTAGGAGTTGTGCCAACCTTGTTAGGAGTTGCAGTACAGTAGATGCAAGATGAGCCACCTACCTAAACATGCACTTCCAATTACAAGAAGAGCTCACTACCCAAACAAGTAATTAGACTTCTAGAACATAGATTCTCTAACTTCTTTCTTGACTGACTCTAATCATCAATTCAATCTCCAATCAAAAAATAGCTTTAAAAACTTTACATATATCACTTTCACAAAAGTTCGCATACAATTTCTCAACACAACATATCACAACTTCCACATTTGAATTTAAAAGATGTCCTTTGCATAAATACTATGCCTTTACAAAAATTTATGCTAGGTTGCCTAAGACAATAATACACTTTTCTGACTTAGAGTAAACATCTAGGATGTCGGCCCTAATTGGTCAAGTAATTATTTTGTAAACAAAATAATTCCTTTCCTTTAATTTTGTTGCTCTATTTCACCGGTGAAACACAAATATCTCTTTTTTATACAGTCCATACTAACTTCTAAGGTTACAAATTTCATCATCAAAATGTATACTATGTCCATATAACTTTGCTAGTCATAATATAACGCCAGTAACAAGTTACATACAAAGCAATACACTGTTGTAAAACAGATTCATGCTTAGACAATTTTCTAAGTACCATAAGCTAAGTATCTTTATTTTCAAGGTTTCTTGTAAGCATGTATATCATGTGTTTTCATAAATGACAATAATTACATATCTTCATTAGCTAATTGTTAACAATCTCCTCCTTTGGCATTGATGGCAACAAAATAAGGAAAATTGGATAAGTAAAAAAAACTTGTCAAAAACAATATAGTAACAATACATTAATCAACTATTACAACTTGACCATCTTACATATGCTCCCCCTTACAATATGATTTCATACTTTACAATTTTATCTTCTTCTCTACCTATACTACAATTTTCTTCTGCATCTTCTCTCCCTTTGACATCAATGAAAAAGGTTAGAATATCAAAAATTGTTCTCAAAATTTTTGTTCTTCTACCTGAAGTTGATAGTATCTTCATGCAATCATCAAAACTTGCCTTGTAACTATTCATACCTTTTTTCCATGTATCCTTGGCTAATTTAGTAGAGGTGAGAATTGCACATATGGCATATGATGCAATCTCAACTGCATTAAGTTTAGAGTATAAAAAAGTTAGAATAATTGTCCTTGGCTTTGACATATTCCTCCAATTGTTTCTCAATAATAGATATTTTCAAAGAAATAGACTCTCTAAAATTCAAAAATCTTTTCAAAATTTGTTCCTTACAAAGTTCCAGTTTCCTGATATCATAATGAGTATTGGCCACTTGTCCTTCACAATCATCAACTTTGATGAAAGGTTGTTGAACTTGGTTAAATAGAGCCTCTAGCTCACTCAACTTACCTTTAATCTAAATATCAATATCCTTAGTGAACTTGTGAGATAAGGTACACTTAATGAACAATGCCTTGCCATCCTTTTGACATTTCTAAAGTTCCTTGATACAAGTATCAAGACTTATCAAATTGTTCTCGATATTTTCACAAATAGTGCTAAACAAGTTAGCATCATGTGAGATATGTTCCTTAGATTCTACAATATTTAGTAAACTTGTGAATTCCTCATTAAAAGATTTTAGCAAGTTTAGGTAAAAGTACAAAGTTGTGTCACCTTTCAAGATGACTTATTAGAACAATTGAATTTGAGTATTTCTATCTAAAACTCAATTTTGTTCAAACATATGATCTAGATAAATCCATTATAGATAAGTTATATATGGTGTCACACTTTTCCAATTGGAAATGTCTATTAAATGCATGTTTTATACTTGTTTGAATCCAATTAGTAATGAAATAAAATTATTTCAGAAATCTAATGTTTCAATAACTCTTACTATATTTTATGATATTATTTTAGTAGTATATGAACACCATTTTATAGAGATCAAAGTTAAGAATATTCTCATATAGATTTTATAGTGTTTTAATTAGATATAGTAGATTGTAATTAAAAAATTCTACAAGCATGTGTTTTTACACTCGAAAGTAAAAAATATTAAATCATATAAAAAAAATTAAAAATTATATGATGTTTTGGAGGAGAGAGTCCTCTTCTAGAATGTATAATTTTTCTTCTAGTTAGAATAGATTTGTTTTGAAAAATGTGGTGGGAGATGAAAACTATTGATTTTAGGTGATTTGAAATTTGAATCATTATAAAATAAAAAATATAGGTCTAAATCTAATTTTTATTTTTGATTGTTTTAGATATATATGTTATCTATAACATAGTCTAAGTTCAAAGGGAAATGCATTAATTTCAATATAGTTTTTTGGTGGGAACTAAACCCCTAATTTTTAGCATTTTTCAGAACCTAAAAAATTATCTATAAAAATTAGGAAAATATATCAATTCTTATTCCAAATAATTATTAAAAATTATAATCCTAGACTTCATCTATTTCTACACATTTCATTATTTTACATTATTTTCAAATTGTAAATAATAATACTAGTTTTATGTCATTGAAGGTGAACAATTATACTTTTGTTAGCCTTTTTCTTTAAAAAAGGGTGACACAGGTTTATGCTTTTACCCCACTGCTTGTGCCCTCTATTTAGTATCTATCTCTATATGCTAGACTGCCAGAGTACTATGTAATTTGTCAATAACCTCCAGCAAGGTTCTCTATAGGCTCTCCACTATTCTATTCTTTTGAATAAGTTTTGACAAAGATGAGATCAAGTCAATTTGATCATCATTATTAGTTTTTATGATAGCAAGTAAAAGTGGAGTAGATGGACTAGAAGGTTTAGTGTCATCTTCCCTTTTCTTCTTTTCAGCTACCTCTTTGACTCTTCTTTGTTCTTCCTCTTTCTCTTCTCTTTCTTTTCTTTCTTTTTCTATCTTTTCATCCTCCTCTAATCTCTTCTTCTTATCTTCCTCTAACTTTCTCTTCTTTTCTTCTTCAGCTAATCTTTTCTTTTCTTCCTCAACTTTTCTTTTCATCTCATCTTCAAGCAATTTTTGCTTGGCCTCTTCTATTTTCCTTTTCTCTTCCTCTAATAGCCTCTTTTCTTCTTCAATTTTCTATAATTTATCTTCAATATCATTGATATGAGGTTGATTCTATTTTGAACTCTCAAAAGGGTTAGTATCATTAATGTTAGTAGTAACATTGGTCTGATCTATCTACATTGTGTTACCACTTACTAAAACTTCTGAGGTTCTGGGTGTTGGTGAAGATGTTGCCTTGGACTCTCTCATCATTTGACTTATAGTTGTCATAGTTTCACTTCTTATCTTATCTTTCTCACCCGCCATAAACAAAAATGGTCTTACTTTGTTTCTCAAGTAAGTTGTTAGATTATTCAATAATCTCTTGACTTCTTTTTCATAACCAGTCTTGTATATTGTTCTCATCATATACTTCTAAAGTTCTATGTCCTCTTCTTGGGTTGGTGCCTTCTTTTCAATGTGTCTTTCACAAAATTTCTGGTTTACCATGGCTTCAATATCTTTAAGTTTTAGATTGTTGGCTATCATGTATCTCATAGTGGAGATATCAATCTAGTATTTATCAAAATTATCATGCAATTCATAAAATTTATTCATCTGCACAAAGTTTCCTTCATTAGCAATGGTTGTTCATTTATATTTTTTATCTTCACCATCTGGGCTTATCGAGATTTTCTTGCTGACTATTTACAAGCAGTTCTTAACTAGACTCAACCATTGTCAAAAATGTCTTTTGTCTCTTTCTTGGTCCAGTGGCTTGTTTCTTGACCCTTTTTGTCTTTGTGGTCATAGCTTCCACTAATATTTTTTATTTCCTCTTTGGTTCACTTGGTTGTACATTTGATACTACTACATAAGGAATGCTCTATTCCAAAGACATCTCTACAACAGACACTAACAAATGTTGCACATTTATTATACCTTGTTTCAAAGTCTTCATGACTACCTGTGACTCACTCTTAGTCACACCGACCTTTGATGAAACTTTCTTCATTATTGTTTCTATCTTCTTGTGAGATGCCTTCTCCAAGAATGTCTAATGGGGTGATTGGGTAATCTCATCATAAGTTCCAAATATATACTCATATTGGTCCTTCTCAAATTTAAACAATAAATCAATGTATCCAATTGCTATTTCATCATTCAATTCATAACCTAATAGATCAAGAAATGTTTCTTGAGGTTCTACTACTTGAATATAAGTAAAATTTGTATCAACTGTAACACATATATCTTCTTTGAATATGTCTATAATTGCAGGTGTAATTCTGAATCTTTGTCTCATCTCATTCTCAAATGTTTTCATTATCAAGTTCCCACCATCCAATATTTTATCTATTAGATGTCTTTTACACACTTATGTAATCTTATCCATTGTACATCTCTCACTGCTCATAATTTTTGTGACTAACAAATATGGAAATCTCTTAAGTACATGAAAAAATATATGATTGATTAGTGACTGAAATCTAAACACAACATTCTTAGTCCACTTAATTTTCTCTAGGGCACAAAGTGAGAGAAAGAATACAACCTTTTCTCATGATTAACTTTCCCCACTGCAACCACTAAATCATCTTTTAGACTGTGCACCTTTACTAAGTCAAGAAGGAACTCAACCTTATGGCCATCTCCAAGGTGAGTGATTTGATAAATTGAGAGGAGATTAGAACTTAGGTTTGAAAAATAGAGAACATCTTTAAACTCTCCATTTTCCATCTCCACATTTCCTTTCCCTTCAACTTTCATTTTTGTATCATCTCCCACAAAGATGTGCAGTACCTTTGACTGCTTCACTAAAGAAAAATCCTCTTTTGAGGAACCCATGTGATATGAGGCACATGAGTCAAGAATCCATTCCATTGAAGAATTTTAATTTTCCATGAGTGCTTTCCCTTTGCCCTTTGAATTTGAAGAAGACCCTTTCTTCTTATAAGCATTACGTAATGGAACATTATGTTTCTTCATGATGTTGGTCAACTCATCAATCTTTTTATGACAAAACTCATGCTTTTCATGACCCAATTTCTTGCTATAGGAACACTTTTTCTTCTCCTTATTAGTTTCCCCCTTCTTGTTTGAATTCGAGGACGACTTGCCCTATTGATTTGATGATGGTGTTGTCTTTTTTGTATCCTCTGATTGTTATTCTTCCATTTCTTATTCTTGCCCTGTCCTTTATTTAAAGATTGACTAGCTGAATTTGGAGAACCCTCATTATTTGCCACCAATGCCTTAGACTTAGGTGAATTAAGAATCCCTATTGATTTCAACTTCTTTTCTTCTTTATCCAAAAATTTAGCATAATGATCAAAAGAGACTTTCTAATAGGAAGACCCTAATGTAGTCTTTGAGGTTTTATAAGTAGAAACAAATGTGGAGTACTTAGATGGTAGCTTATTATGAATGAGATAGATCAACCTGTCATCTTTAATAGAACTCCCACAATCATCAAGCTTCATTCTTAATTCATTCACCTTTATGATAAAGTCCTACATAGAATAAAATGTCTTTGGATCTAAGGAGAGAAGCTCATCTTCAATTTTGTAAACATCTTCCTTAGACACTTTACCATATAGGTTTTTGAGGGTATCCCAAGCTTCCTTAGATGTATGAGACTTATAAATCTAATATATGATCTTGTCTTCAACCCCCAAACATATATCACCTAGGGCTTTCCTGTCCATTGTTTCCCAAGTAGAGATTTCACTTGCAGATACTTGATCACCTATTGGTTTAGGAAGGGTACCATCTACATACTGAAAAACTTCCTTATGGATTAAGTGACACCACATTTTGATGGACCATGTCGCATAGTTATATGGAGTTAATTTTAGAAACTTAAAATTTCCCATGATGCAAAAAATGAAAGAAAATAACAGAAAAAGAGGAACACAACACCAAAAACACCCCCACTTTTGACTCAATCAAGAAACCCCCCAAAGGAAAGATGCTTTTGGCATTTTATATGTAATGCATTTAAAATGGCCACTTGCCAATTTTGGCCTTAGTGGACTTTTGATTTTTCTGGTTACAACCTCTTTATAAATTAAAAATTTGGAACTTTACAATGTGCAACAATTTTGAAGTAATACAAAGAAAAGAAAGGTCCTATTTATGAAAGTGATACTTTTTTCTATACAACCCTATAATCTGATTGCAAATTTGGAAAGTTAAAAAAAAAAAACACACACACACACTTTAAAAAAATGAATCTTGATTTCAAGTCCAAATGTGCCCATATAGAGCAATTGAAGTTGCAAAATGTAGAATTGGATAGTTATAGTTTCCAAAAGACACAATTTCTAACAAATCCATGCACCAAAACCAAAAAAAACTACACCACTAAAAAGTTTAGAAAATTCTAGCCAAAATTAAAAAAAATCACACTTGATTTGGAGTCCAAATGCCTGAGATATGGCCTCCCAAAGTCAGATTGCAAAATCAAAAATCAATCTAGAGAGGGGTTGGATCAGCAAAAGATGGGGTCAAATTTGATGGTCATATAGTCATTGCAGTAGTTCAAATTTTCTCTTGGATGATAGTTACACAACTGTCAAAATTAGGTTAGTGGATTGCTGACATCAGCATACTCAAGCCCCTTGGGTGATGTCAAGATGATGTCATCATCATACAGATTGTACAGACTATACCAAAAAATTGACATGTCTTGGTACGACTATTGATGTGGTTTTGTTGAGTCACAGGTTGGCTGAGTTGGTAGTTGGTTGACTGGGCTAATATTGGGATGATGTGTCTAGAGCAAATTAGGCCATGTGGCACTGTGGCTAGGGTCCTGCATGTTAGAGGATGTAGAATCCATGTCACCAGTGATCATGTAGGATTTCATGGGAGCTAGATTTCTGGTCGGGCTAAAAAAACCTTATTTTATCACACTGTCGGGTCAAAGGTCAGAATATAGCCACCAGAAAACTATAGACTAATGCTGGAACTATTGCAATTATCCCACATTGGTGGGAAAAAAATGCTTTGCAATGTGTAAAATCTTGAGCCCGCCTCATCCAAATAAAGAAGCTAACGTGGTATGTTGGAGTCACTCAGATTATGTGTGCAAGTTGCTAGTGCAATATTTGAATGTGCCAAAAAATGTATGGAGATGTCATTGAATAGTCCATTGAAATAAATAGAATATTCCAAATTCATAGGCAGTATTCTATGTCGAAGCTGGGGTGTCACTACCCAATTCTTGCAAAAAAAAATTCTATGCAAGCCCAACTGGGCAAAGAAAATTCTTAAAATACTCAAAAATTTGAAATTCAAAAATGTAGAGAACAAATTAATTCAGATTTGGAAATAAATGAGATGTGTAGATCTAATAAATGACCATACCCAAGTTGCAAATCGGGCCTTCGGGTGCCAGTTTGCATAAAAAAATGGCCTCAAAATTGACTTTGGCCTAGCATAGGTGAATTTATAGCTGATTTTCACTGAATCGATGTTCCAGATGCAATAGTAAGGTCCAATTTGGCTCTAGATGCTCCAAATTTCTACAAATTCTCTAAATTTGGGTAGAGGTGCTGAAGCAATAATGGTCTCGAATGGCTATGTGAAGAGAATCTCCTCGAGCTCTGATACCTTGTAAGAATTTGGTATAGCTCTAATACCATATAAGAATTTACCTTAGGGAAAAATTCACCCAAGATCAAGGAACTCAAGTAAAAGAACAATAGTAGACCAAGAGAGTATGATCAATATGAGAATATATTATCTCAAGCATATAAGCATGTACATACAGACTAGGAGAGACTGTATATAAAGGTCTCTAAGATTCATCTAGAATGTGTCTAGAAAGAACTAGGAGATAAGCATGACAACTAAGCACACGTCCTCCATAATGAGAGGATAAACATTATGAGGTGCCTCATGTGTGGGGATTTTGTAGACACCATGTGCATAATTAGAGTGGTAGCTCCTATGTTGTCAACATGAAAAATCACAAGAGTACACATACTCCTAGGTGACTAATAAATAAATAAAAAATAATGTATTAACCTAAGTAAACTTAAGTAAAGTGTAAATAGTAAATACTTATTTACAACAACACTTATCATAGTTATCTTCTACATGCTTTACGCAATTCTATAAATCAACTTTGTTAGCTCAGATTTCTTAAATCCTCAATCTAACTCATTTTACTATTACTCAACAATAACAAGTTATTTTTTCAGCAAACACTATCTTCAAAGCTATATGATCTATATGTAATGAAGTTGGTCACATGAAGAGAGATTATATAGGTAAGACTTTCAAACTTATTACTAATTTCTATTATTATAATTGTCATGGTTTTGGCCATAAAGTAGTTTATTGTAGGAAACCTAAGTTTGATAGTAATAATAGCAGGGTAAAAGTACAAAGTTATGTCACCTTTTAGGTTGACTGATCAAAATGACTAAATTTGAGTATTTCTAGCTAAAGATCAATTTTGTTCAAACATATGATCTAAAATAAGTTATTCTAGATAAATTATATATGGTCTCACACTTTTCCAATTGGAAATTTCTATTAAATGCATATTTTATACTAGTTTGTATCCAATTACTAAAGAAATATAATAATTTCAGAAAACTAGTGTTTCGATAACTCTTACTATTTTTATGATTTTTTTTAAATAACTTATAAACACTATTTTATAGAGCTCAAAGTCAAGAATATTATCATATAGAGTTTATAGTGTTTTAAATAGATATAGTATATTATAATTAAAGAAATCTACAAACATGTATTTGAACACTCTAAAAGATGTCAATTTTGGGAAAGAAAAAAATTTAATCATATAAAAAAAAATCAAAACTTATATGACATTCTAAAGGAGAGAATCCTCTTGTAGAATGTATAATTTTTATTTGGGTCAAAATATATATGCTTTGAAAAATGTGGTGGGAAATGAAAACTATCGATTTCAGGCAAGTTGAAATTTGAGTCATTATAAAAGAGAAAATATAGGTCTAAAACCAATTTTTATTTTTGAATATTCTAGATGTATATGATATCTTTAACATAGTCTAAGATCAAAGGGAAATAAGTTTACTTCCATATAGTTTTGTGGTGGGAACTAGATCCCAAATTTTTAGCATTTTTCAGTAGCTGAAAAATTTTCTATAAAAAATTATGAAAATATATCAAATTCTTATTCCAAATAATTATTAAAAATTATAATCCTAAACTTGATCAATTTTTATACATTTCATTAGTTTACTCCATTTTCAAATTCTAAATAATATTACTAGTTTTATATAATTGAAGGTGGACAATTATACTTTTGTTAGCCTTTTCCTTTACAAAAGGGTGACATAGGTTTGTACTTTTATCCAACAATAATATAATGTTCAGGGATACTAACCCTTCAAGTAATGAAATAAGGAGATCCTCAATAAGATCTAATCAAGGAACAAGGAGAAATATTGTGTTTTACAAGTGTAAAAATCATGGAAACATTGCTAGAAATTATAGAGAACCAATTGATCACAAGGGACATAATCAGAGGAGTACACATGTATGTCAGTTATGCAATAAGTTTGATCACATTGCAAGATTTTGCAAAATGGGTATGAGGAACATCATCATGGACCCAAAATTCATAAACAAAAAAAATAGAAATGACAGATGGAGTGATGGTAGTTGTACCTTCTATTATAGTACCTATTGCCCCCTATGCAATAGTATCTCAATATCAGGCACCAATCACACCTTCCATACCACCAACAAAGGAAAAAAAGAGAAGGAAGTTGAAGTAAAGAGAAAATCAATTATACTTGGAGATGTGAAGCAAGAGTCACCCGGTTATACAAGAAAAAAGATAATGGAAGAAATGATAACAGGACCTACAAAGAGGTAGAAGGAAATAATGCCAAGCTTACCAAGCACGAAGAAATGAGGTATAGTAAAGCCTTAGAAGGTCATAGAGAAGAAACCTAAGATTACACAATTAGGAAGAAAGATCTGGAATCCAAAAATTGAAAAGGTTAACAACACCATTATTAATGAGTACAAATTTGTACAATTGAATAAGTTTTATCACTTAGGTATTTGCAAGATCACAGTGTGCTAAAAAGTGGTGATCTGAAAAATTTGTAGTTCTAAAATATCTCAAACCATTTTAAAATCTATTCCAACTTTTTTCCCACCCACCCTAATACTAAATGAAAATAATTAATATCTTTATAAGGTCTACTATATTTTTTGATACCAAACCTATATGGTCAACTTTAAAAACATCCTAAAAATACACTTTTGGCTTGTTTTTATGTGATTTTTACTTTAAACATGTAGTTGACGACTCTTTTTTCACCAAAATTTGATGAAATGAAAAGGGTTTGTTAAGAATGTTATTATCTTTCCATAAATGTAATGTTTGTCAAATTATGAGTTTAGTAAGTAATTATTACTTATTTCTAATGGAGTTACGTATAAAGTGTGAACTAACACACTACTTGAAAAACAACTATAACTTTCAAATGGTACAACATTTTTTAAATTCAAAAAATGCATCACATTCTATGTTGCTTCTACTATAAGAAAAAAAATAAAAAATTTGAATTTTATCAAGTTTTGAATTAGCTAAGGTGGTCAGACACGAGATTTTTTTATTCTAAAAATGCTAAAGTTAAAAATTAATTAATTATTATTTATTTAGAATAAAAATACCCAAAAATATGTATCACATCCAGACATGAGTCTACTACTTATATCTAGAATATTATTTAAAAATATTATCATTTGATTTTGATTAAGGTGGTCAGACATACACCTACTTATTTTTGTTCTAAATTTGTTGTAATCTTGCATTAAAATTCAAAATTTTGACCAATCAATTTTTATTTTTTTGAGATAAGTCCTAGTAGTTTAGAAACTAGATTCAATTTTCTAGAGATTCTTTTCTCTCAACTTCTTATATAAAGTTAATAAAAAAATAGAGAATTGCATGTCAAGTTGACATAACCCTGATTTTCTAATTTTTTATTGCTACTTAAGGGCATAGTTTGGTTGACCATGATCCTACACATACCCACTTGTATATTGGAATTGACATATTAGAGTTAGAGAATGTTGATATTAGCCATGTCATACTATCTAATGTGAAATTTGAGGATGTAAAGGATGATGTTCAAAAATACCTCAATGAGAGGCTAACAAACAGAATGAAAAGAGTTGCAAAAGAGGGAAAAACTATTAGGAAAAACTATATTAAAAAAGTTTTATAAGAGGATAGTGAAGAACATATGGAAAAATTAATGATAAATTTAGAACCTTATCTTATAAATAAGAAAGGGGTCATAATGATAATGGGTGGTAATTATCACAAAGTTAGTGAAGTAACTAACAAGGAAATTGTGTAGATGATCGAAGATCTGAGCAAAGAAAATGAAACAACACCCTAGATCACAATTGAAATTGACACTATACAAATTAATGGTAATAAGGTTACAGTTGACATCGCTGAAGATCCTTGTAAGGATCATGGACAAAACATTGTTTGAAATATCTCTAGTATTTTGAGATCTGAAGAAGAAGTAGACAAAGAAGAAAAGAAAAGAAAGGAGGAAGAGGAGAAGAAGAAAAAGGATGAAAAGTAAAAGAAGAAATTGGAAGAAGAGAAGAAAAAGAAAGAGCAAGAAGAAAAGAAAAGGAAGGAAGATGAGAAGAAAAGGAAATAAAAAGATGATTTAAGAAGGAGGAAGAAGATGAGAAGATGAAGAATGAAGAATATGAAAAGTAGAAGAAGGAAGAAGATGAGAATAAGAAGAAAGAAGTAGAGGAACAAAAGAAGAAAGAAGATGAAGAAAAGAAGAGAAAAGAAGAGGAAGAGAAGAAGAAGAAAGGAGAAGTGGATAACAAGACTAGTGCACCAAACACATCTCTTACCATTGCATCTCTAAGAGGCTCATATGATGATGAACAGATGGAGATGATATCATCTATAAATAACATAATCAATAAGAAAAAACATGTGAAGAGTTTACAAAAAAATCTTGTGGATGTAACTGAAAAGTTACAAGGTACAATGATAGTAAAATTAGTAGATCTAGATCCAAAGGATAGAGAAAAGGGAGTGATTCAAGTATTTGATGTTGAATTCACTAACTTAACAAATATGGAAATAGTTCAAGTACAAGAAAATCATGATTCTTAGATGTTTGATACTATCTGTCAAAACATTAGGAATGGTCTACGAGCTCTTGATGCTTGCATCAAAGTGTTAAGGAGATGTGAGCTTGAAGGTAAGGCATTATATACCAAGTGCACCATGTCCTTCAATTTGACTAAGGATATTTATGAAGACCTTAGAATAAAGTAAGATGATATTAAGAGTTTGGAATATCATCTCAGCTAACCAAGAACCAAAGTTGAAGACATCGAAAGGAAGACTGACAAAACTTTTATAATTCTGATAGAACTTAGCAGAGAAATGATTGCAAAAAGGTTCTAACTTCTAAGAGAACACCTAATAGCGAAGATCATTAAATTGGACAATAAGTGGATGAGTTTCTAAAATAAAATGCATCATTTGATAAGTTTATTTATTCACACTTGAATATAATATAAATTGCATCTTATACGTTATGCGCTTTCCTAAGAAAATCTGAGGGTGTGAAGGAAATGTGGGAGAAGAGTTTCATGAGTTTGAAAGTCAATTTTGTAGACTATATCTCTCAATTAATATTCTATAGAAGAGGTAAAGAACCAAATTTTGGCATGTATATAAGTTTTGACACTATTGTCATTGATGTCAAAGGCAGAGATAAGAATAGGAAAATAGTATGCAAATTGTATAGAGTATAATGTAAAGGGGAGTAGTTCTATACAATATTAGGAGTTATAAGAAAAAGATGGTGGGTATGTGCAGGATCATGGTGTGCCAAAAAGTGGCAATGTGAAAAAAATAGAGTTTGAACGCGTCTAAAAGCGCTTCAAAATCCACTTTAACTTTTTTTTCACCTATCCAGGTACCAAACTTGGAAAGTAAGGCCCAAGCCTTATCGAATATCCGATATGAGATCGGATATCGGATCTCATATCGGATATTGGCGACATAAAAATTGGAGGGAAAGGCACAAAAATTAGAGGGAAAAATAAATTTGTAAGTGATATAACTAATTTGAGTTATGAAATATGTAAAGATATAATATATAATCGATAAATATATAATATAATAACATAACTATTATATATAAAATAATATATAATCTATATATTATATAATAATATAATATAATATTATATTTTATATATATAACGTAATGTAAAGATATAATATATAATAATATATTATGTTATTATTATTATTATTATCTATAAATATAATATATATTATTATTATTTTTAGTATATTTTTATTAAATATAATAACGTAATATATTATATATATGTTATTAATACATATTATTATTATTATCACATATAAATTATAATCTATAATATATTATTATTATTATCATATGTAAATTATAACATATAATATATTATGTTATTATTATTATAATCTATAAATTATATATATATATATATATGATTGTTATACTATATTATTATTATTTTTACTATATTATTTCTAGTGGAGTCATTTAAATGGGTCAAAAGGGCTCACAGGATGACCTATGACCCCTTTCAACACATTCCATGATGACACATGTCCCTAAGGGATCCTAGGACCCCTAGGGACATATTAGAATAGTTTATATGGGTCGAAGGGGGTCACAGGATGACCTATGAACACTTTCGACATATTACAAGATGACATTTGTCCCTAGGGGTCCTAGGACCCTTAGGGACATATTAGAATCATTCATATGGGTTGAAGGGGGTCATAGGGTGACCAATGACCACTTTCGACACATTCCACGATGACATATGTCCTTAGAGGTCCTAAGACCCCTAGGGACATATTAGAAACATTCATATGGGCCGAAGGGGATCATAGTGTGACATATGACCCCCTTCGACACATTCCACGATGACATATGTCTTTAAGGGTCCTAAGACCCCTAGGGACATATTAGAATCTTTCATATGGTTTGAAGGGGGTCATAGGGTGAACTATGACCCCCTTCAACACATTACATGATGACATATGTCCCTAGGGGTCCTAAGACACCTAGGGACATATTAGAATGCTTCATATGGGTCAAAGGGGGTCATAGGTTGACCTATGACCCCCTTTGACCCATTAAATGATGATGAATGTCTCTAGGGGTCCTAGGACCCCTAGGGACATATTAGAATCATTCTTATGAGTCAAAGGGGCTCATAGGCTGACCTATGACCCCCTTCGACCCATTAGATAATGACATATATATAAGAATCATTCTTATGGGTCAAAAGGGGTCATAGGTTGACTTATGACCCTCTTCGACACATTACATGACGACATATGTCCCTCGGCGTCCTAGGACACCTAGAGACATATTAGAATGCTTCATTTGGGTCAAACGGTGTCATAGGTTGACCTATGACCCCCTTCGACCCATTAAATAATGAAATATATAACTAGAGGTCCTAGGACCCCTAGGGACATATTACAATCAATCTTATGGGTCAAAGGGGGTCATAGGTTGACCTATAACCCCCTCTAACCCATTACATGATGACATATGTCCCTAGGGGTCCTAGGAACCCTAGGGACATATTAGAATGTTTCATATGGGTCAAAGCTATGACCCCCTTCGACCCATTAAATGACAACATATATCCCTAGGGGTCCTAGGACCCCTAGGGACATATTAGAATCTTCGACCCATTACATGATGACATATGTCCCCAGGGGTCCTAGGATCCCTAGAGACATATTAGAATCATTCATATAGGTTAAAGGGGGTCATAGATTCACCTATGACCCCGTTCGACCCATTATATGATGACATATGTCCCTAGGGGTCCTAAGATCCCTTAGGACATATTAGAATCGTTCATATGGCTCAAAGGGGGTCATAGGTTTACCAATGACCCCCTTTGACCCATTAAATGAGGACATATGTCCCTACCGGTCCTAGGACCCCTAGGGACATATTAGAACTGTTATTATGGATCAACGGGGTTCATACGTTGACCTATGACCCCCTTCAACCTATTAAATGATGACATTTGTCCCTAGGGGTGCTAGGACACCTAAGGACATATTAGAATTGTTCTTATGGGTCAAAGGGGGTCATAGGTTGACCTATAACCCCCTTCAACCCATTAAATAATGACATATGTCCCTAGGGGTCCTAAGACCCCTAGGGACATATGAGAATCTTTCTAATTGGTCAAAGGGGGTCATAGGTCACCCTATGACCCCCTTCGACCCATTACCTAATGACATATGTCCATAGGGGTCCTAGGACCCCTAGGGACATATTAGAATGTTTTATATGGGTCAAAGCAGGTCATAGGTTGACATATGACCCCCTTCAACCCAAAAAATGATGGCATATCTCCCTAGGGGTCCTAAGACCCCTAGGGACATATTAGAATCATTTTTATGGCTCAAAGGGGTTCACAAGTTAACCTCTGACCCCCTTCGACATATTACATGATGATGTATGTCCCTAGGGGTCCTAGGACCCCTAGGAACATATTAGATTCGTTCATATGGGTCAAAGGGGGTCATAGGTTGACCTGTGACCCCCTTCGACCCATTAAATGATGACATATGTCCCTAGGGGTCCTAGGAGCCCTACAGACATATTAGAATCATTCTTATGAGTCAAAGAGGGTCATAGGTTGACCTATGACCCCCTTTGACCAATTACATGATGACAAATTTTCTTAGGGGTCCTAGGACCCCTAGGAAAGTCTTAGAATTGTTCATGACCCATTACATGATGACATATGTCCCTAGGGATCCTAGGACCCCTAGGGACATATTAGAATCTTTTATATGGGTCTAAGGGGGTCATAGGTTGACCTATGACCCCCTTCGACCCGTTATATGATGACATATGTCCCTATGGGTCCTAAGACCCGTAGGGACATATTAGAATCGTTAATATGGATCAAAGTGGGTCATAGGTTAACCTATGAATCCCTTCGACACATTAAATGATGACATATCTTCTTAGGGGTCTTAGGACCCCTAGAGACATATTAGAATTGTTCGTATGGGTCAAAGGGAGTCATAGGTTGACCTATGACCACCTTCGACACATTGCATGATAACATATGTCCCTAGGGGTCCTAGGACCTTTAGGGACATATTAGAATGATTCATATGGGTCAAACAGGGTCATATGATGACCTATGACCCCCTTTTACCCATTAAATGACAAGATATGTCCCTAGGGATCCTATGACCCCTAGGGACATATTAGAATTATTCTTATGGGTCAAAGGGGGTCATAGGGTGACCTATGACCCCCTTCAAACCATTACATGATGACATATGTCCTTAGAGATCCTAGGACTCCTACGAACATATTAGAATGCTTCATATGGGTCAAAAGGGGTCATAGGTTGACATATGACCCCCTATGACCTCCTTCGACCCATTAAATGATGACATATGTCCCTAGGGGTCTTAGGACCCTTAGGGACATATTAAAATTGATCTTATGGGTCAAAGGGGGTAATAGGTTGACTTATGATCCCCTTTGACCAATTACATGATGACATATGTCACTTGGGGTTCTAAGACCCTTAGAAAGATATTAGAATCGTTCTTATCAGTCAAAAGAGGTCATAGGGTGACCTATGACCCCCATCAACTCATTAAATAATGACATATGTCCCTTGGGGTTCTAGGACACCTAAGGACATATTAGAATGCTTCATATGGGTCAAAGGGTGTCATAGGTTGAACTATGACCCCTTTCGACCCATTAAATGATGACATATATCCCTAGGGGTCCTAGGACCCTTAGGGACATATTAGAATCATTCTTATGGGTCAAAGGGGGTCATACGTTGACCTATGACCTCCTTTGACCTATTACATGATAACATATGTCCTTAGGACCCCTAAGGACATATTAGAATCGTTCTTATGCATCAAATGGGGTTATGGGGTAACGTATGATGCCATTTGACACATTAAATGATGACATATGTCCATAGGTGTCCTAGGACTCTTAGAGACATATTAGAATTGTTCTTATAGGTCAAAGGGGGTCATAGATTGACCTATGACCCCCTTCGACCCATTAAATGATGACATATATCCCTAGGGGTCTAGGACCCCTAGGGACATATTAGAATTGTTCTTATGGGTCAAAGGGGGTCATAGGTTGACCTATGATCTCCTTCGACTCATTACATAACGACATATGTCCCTAGAGGTCCTAAGACCCCAAGGGACATATTAGAATCCTTTTAATAGGTCAAATTGGGTCATAAGGTGACCTATGACCCTCTTCGACCCATTACGTAATGACATATGTCCATAGGGGTCCTAGGACCCCTAGGGACATATTAGAATGCTTCATATGGGTCAAAGGGGGCCATAGGTTGATCTATGACCTCGCTTGACCCATTAAATGATGACATATCTTCCTAAGGGTCCTAGGACCCCTAGGGACATATGAGAATCATTCTTATAGCTCAAAGGGGGTCATATGTTAACCTATGACACCTTTCGACATATTACATGATCAAATATGTCCCTAGGGGTCCTAGGACCCCTAAGAACATATTAGATTCATTCATATGGGTCAAAGGGGGTCATAGGTTGACCTATGACCCCTTTCAACCCATTACATGATGACATATGTCCTTAGGGGTCCTAGTACCCCTAGGGACATATTAGAATCATTCTTATGGGTTAAAAGAGGTCATAGGTTGACTTATGACCCACTTCGACACATTACATGATGACATATGTCCCTAGGGGTCGTAGGACACCTAGGGACATATTAGAATGCTTCATATGGGTCAAAAAGTGTCATAAATTGACCTATGACCCACTTCAACCCATTAAATGATGACATATATAGCTAGGGGTCCTAGGACCCCTAGGAAAATATTATAATCATTGTTACGGGTAAAAGGGGGTCATAGGTTGACCTATAACCCCCTCTGACCCATTACATGATGACATATGTCCCTAGGGGTCCTAAGAGCCCTAGAGACATATTAGAATGCTTCATATGGGTCAAAGGAGGTCATAGGTTGATCTATGACCTCCTTTGACCCATTAAATGATGACATATCTCCCTAAGGGTCTTAGGAACCCTAAGGACATATTAGAATCATTCTCATGGCTCAAAGGGGGTCATATGTTAACCTATGACACCTTTCAACATATTACATGATGACATATGTCCCTAGGGGTCCTAGGACCCCTAAGAACATATTAGATTCATTCATATGGGTCAAAGGGGGTTATAGATTGACCTATGACCACCTTTGACCTATTACATGACAACATATGTCCCTAGGGGTCCTAGGACCCTTAGGGACATATTAAAATCATTCTTATGGGTCAAAGGAGGTCATAGGTTGACTTATGACCCACTTCGACACATTACTTGATGACATATGTCCCTAGGGGTCCTAAGACACCTAAGGACATATTAGAATGCTTCATATGGGTCAAAGGGTGTCATAGGTTGACCTATGACTCCATTCGACCCATTAAATGATGACATATATAGCTAGGGGTCCTAGGACCCCTAGGGACATATTACAATCGTTCTTATGGGTCAAAGGGTGTCATAGGTTGACCTATAAACCCCTCTGACCCATTACATGATGACATATGTGCCTAGGGCTCCTAGGACCCCTAAGGACATATTAGAATGCTTCATATGGGTCAAAGAGGGTCATAGGTTGACCTATGACCCCATTCGACCCATTAAATGATAACATATATCTCTAGGGGTCTGAGGACCCTTAGGGACATATTAGAATCTTTGACCCATTAGATGATGACATATGTCCCCAGAGGTTCTAAGATCCCTCGGAACATATTAGAATAATTCATATGTGTTAAAAGGGGTCATAGGTTGACCTATGACCTTGTTCTACCCATTACATGATGACATATGTCCCCAGGGGTCCTAGGATCCCTAGGGACTTATTAGAATCGTTCTTATGGGTCAAAGGGGGTCATAGTTTGACCTATGACCCCCTTAGACACATTACATGACAACATATGTCCCTAGGGGTCCTAGAATCCCTAGGGACATATTAGAATAGTTATTATGGGTCAAAATGGCTAATAGGGTGATCTATGACCCCCTTTGACCTATTACATGATGACATATGTCCTAGCAATATATTAGAATCGTTCTAATGGGTGTAAGGGGGTCATAGGTTGACTTATGACCCACTTCGACACATTACATGATGACATATGCCCCTAAGAGTCCTAAGACCCTTAGGGACATATTAGAATGCTTTATATGGGTCAAAGGTTGTCATAGGTTGACCTATGACCCCCTTAACCCATTAAATGATGACATATGTACATAGCGGTCCTAGGACCCCTAGGGACATAATAGAATTGTTCTTATGAGTCAAAGGGGGTCATAGGTTGTCCTATGACCTCCTTTGACCCTTTAAATGATAACATATGTCCCTAGTGGTCCTAAGACCCATAGAGACATATTAGAATCATTCTTATGGGTTCAAGGGGGTCATAGGTTGAACTATGACCCCTATGACCCCCTTTGATAGATTATATGATGACATATGTTCCTTGGTGTCCTAGAACCCCTAGGGACATATTAGAATTGTTCATATGGGTCAAATGAGGTCATAGTTTTACCTATGACCCACTTCGACCCATTACATGACGACATATGTCCGTAGGGGTCCTAAGATCCCTAGAGACATATTAGAATCGTTCATATGGGGAAAAGTGGCTCATAGATTGATTTATGACCCCCTTCGACCCATAAAAATGATTTTAATATCTACCTAAGGGTCCTAGGACCCCTAAGAAAATATGTCATCATTTAATAGGTCGAAGGGAATCATAGGTACCCCTATGGGCCCTTTTGACCTATAAGAACGATTCTAATATGTCTCTAGGGTTCCAAGGACCCCTTAGGGACATATGTCATCATGTAATGAGTCGAATGACCTATGACCCCCTTAGACCAATAAAATTGATTCTTATATGTCCCTAGGGGTCTTAGGAACCCTAAGGACATATGTCATCATGCAATTGGTCGAAGGGGGTGATAGGTCAACCTATGACCCCCTTTGACCCATATGAACGATTCTAATATGTCTCTTGGGGTCCTAGGACCGCTAGCTATATATGTCATCATTTAAGGGGTCGAAGGGGGTCATAGGTCAACCTATGACACCCTTTGACCTATATGAAGCATTCTAATATGTCCCTAGGTGTCTTATGACCCCTAGGGACATATGTCATCATATAATGTATCGAAGAGAGTCATAAGTCATTCTATGACCCCCTTTGATGTATAAGAATGATTCTAATATGTCCCTAGGGGTCCTAGGATCCCTAGGGACATATGTCATCATCTAATGGGTCGAAGGGGGTCATAGGTCACCCTATGAGCCCCTTTGACCCATAAGAATGATTCTAATATGTCCCTAGGGGTCCTAAGACCCCTAGGGACATATGTGGTCATGTAATTGGCCCTTTGACCCATAAGAACGATTCTAATATGTTCCTAGGGGTCCTAGGACCCCTAGGAACATATGTCATCATTTAATAGGTCGAAGGGGATCATAGGTCAACCTATGACTCCCTTTGACCCATAAGAATGATTGCATATGTCCCTAGGTGTCCTAGGACCCCTAGGTACATATATCATCATTTAATGGATCGAAAGGCATCATAGGTAAACCTATGACACCCTTTGATCCATATGATGCATTCTTATATGTTTTTAGGGGTCCTAGGACTCCTAGGGACATATGTCATCTTGTAATGTGTCAAAGTGGGTCAATTGTCAACCAATGACCCCCTTTGACCCATAAGAACGATTCTAATATGTCCCTAAGATTTTGAAGACTCCTAGGGACATATATTATCATGTAATATGTCAAAGCGGGTCATAGTTCAACCTATGACCACCTTTGACCCATAAGAATGATTCTAATATGTCCCTAGGGGTCCTAGGATCTCTAGGGACATATGTCATTATGTAATGGGTTGAAGGGGATCATAAGTCAACCTATGAACCTCTTCGACTCATATGAATGATTCTAAAATGTTCCTAGGAGTGCTAAGACCCCTAGGGACATATGTCATCATGTAATGGGTCAAAAGGGGTCATAGATCAACGTATGATGCCTTTTTACCCATATGAATGATTCTAATATGTCCCTAGGGGTCCTAGGACCCCTAGGGACATATGTCATCATTTAATGGGTTGAGGGGGGCCATAGGTCAACCTATGACCCCCTTTGACCCATAAGAATGAATCTAATATGTCTCTAGGGGTCCTAGGACTCCTTTGGACATATGTTGTCATGTAATGCATCGAAGGGGGTCATAGGTCAACCTATCACCCCCTTTGACCCATAAGAAGCATTCTAAAATGTCCCTAAGGGGTCGTATGACTCCTAGAGACATATGTCATCATGTAATGGGTCAAAGGGGGTCATAGGTCAACCTATGACCCCCTTAGACCTATAATAACTATTCTAATATGTCCCTAGGGTTTTGAGGACCCGTAGGGACATATGTCATCATGTAATGGGTCGAAGCGGGTCATAGGTTAACCTATGACCACCTTTGACCCATAAGAATGATTTTAATGTTTCATCATGTAACGCATCGAAGGGGTTCATAGGTCAACCTATGACCCCCTTTGTCCCATAAGAACGATTCTCATATGTCCCTAGGGGTCGTAGGACTCTTAGGGACAAATGTTATTATTTAATGGGTCAGAGGGGATCATAGGTCGACGTATGACCCCCTTCGACCCATATGAATGATTCTAATGTGTCCCTACGAGTCCTAGGACCCATAGGGACATATGTCATCATGTAATGTGTCGAAGGGGGTTATAAATCAACCTATGACACCCTTTGATCCATAAGAACGATTCTCATATGTCCCTAGAGGTCCTAGAGACATATGTCATCATGTAATGGGCCAAACGGGATCATAGGTCAACCTATAACCCCCTTTGACCCATATGAACAATTATAATATGTCTCTAGGGGTCCTAAGACCCCTAAGGACATATGTCATCATTTAATAGGTTGAAGGGGGTCATAGGTCAACCTATGACCTCTTTTGACCCAAATGAACAATTCTAATATGTCCCTAGGGTTCCTAGAAGCCCTAATGACATATGTCATCATTTAATGGGTCAAATGGGGTCATAGGTCAACCTATGACCCCCTTTTACCCATATGAACAATTCTAATCTGTCCCTAGGTGTCTTATGACCTGTAGGGACATATGTCATCATGTAACAGATTAAAAGAGTTCATAGGTTGACCTATAACCCCATTTGACCCATAAGAATGATTCTAATATGTCCCTAGGGGTCCTAGGACCCCTAAGGACATATGTCATCATGTAATGGGTTGAAGGGTGTCATAGATCACCCTATTACCCCCTTTGACCCATAAGAACGATTCTAATATGTCCCTAGGGGTCCTATGTCTTTAGGGGTCCTAAGACCCCTAGGGACATATATCCTCATGTAAAGGGTCAAAGGGGGTCATAGGTCAACCTATGACTCCTTTTGATCTATAAGAACAATTCTAATATGTCCCTAGGGTTCCTAGGATCCCTTTGGACATATGTCATTATATAATTTGTCGAAGGGGGTCATAGGTCAACCTATGACCCCCTTTGACCTATAAGAAGCATTCTATGTCATCATGTAATGGGTCAAAGGGGGTCATAGGTCAACTTATGACCCCCTTTGAACCATATGAATAATTTTAATATGTCCCTAAGTGTCCTATGATCCGTAGGGACATATATCATCATGTAATAGGTCAAAGGGGGTCATAGGTTGACCTATGACCTCGTTTGACCCATAAGAATGATTTTAATATGTCCCTAGGGGTCCTAGGACCCCTAAGGACTTATGTTGTCATGTAATGCGTTGAAGGGTATTATAGGTCACCCTATGACCACCTTTGACCCATAAGAATGATTCTAATATTTCTCTAGGGGTCCTAGGACCCCTAGGAACATATGTCATCATGTAATGCATTGAAGGGGGTCATAGGTCAACGTATGATCCCCTTTGACCCATAAGAACTATTCTCATATGTCCCTAGGGGTCGTAGGAACATATGTCATCATGTAATGTGTCAAAGGGGGTCATAGGTCAACCTATGACCCCCTTTGACCCATATGAACAATTTTAATTTGTCCGGGTCGAAGGGGATCATAGGTCAACCTATGACCCCCTTCGACCCATATGAATGATTCTAATATGTCCCTAGGGGACCTAGGACCCCTAGGGACATATGCCATCATGTAATGTGTCGAAGGGGGTCATAGGTCAACCTATGACCTCGTTTGACCCATAACAATGATTCTCATATGTCCCTAGAGATCCTCAGGACATATGTCGTCATGTAATAGGTCAAAGGGGGTCATAGGTCAACCTATGACTCCATTTGACCCATATGAACAATTCTAATATGTCTTTAGGCGTCCTAGGACCCCTAGGGACATATGTCATCATTTAATGGGTCAATGGGGGTCATAGGTTGACCTATGACCCCCTTTGATCCATATGAACAATTCTAATATGTCCCTAGGGGTCCTAGGACCCCTAGGGACATATGTCATCATTTAATGGGTCGAAGGGGTTCATAGGTCAACCTATGATCTCTTTTGATCCATATGAACAATTCCAATATGTCCCTACGGGTCCTAAGACCCCTAGAGACATATGTCATTGTTTAATGGGTTGAAGGGGGTCCTAGGTCACCTTATGACTCCCTTTGACCCATATGAACAATTATAATGACAAATATATTCATGTAATGGGTCGAAGAGTGTCATAGGTCAACCTATGACCCCCTTTGACCCATATGAATGATTCTAATATGTCCCTAGGGGTCCCAAGACCCCTAGGGACATATGTCGTTATGTAATGTGTCGAAGGGTCATAGGTCAACCTATGACCCCCTTCGACCCATAAGAATGATTCTAATATGTCCCTAGGGGTCCTAGGACCTCTAGGGACATATGTCATTATGTAATGGGTCGAAGGGGATCATAAGTCAACCTATGAGCCCCTTTGACTCATATGAATGATTCTAATATGTCTTTAGGAATGCTAGGACCCTTAGGGACATATGTCATAATGTAATGGGTCAAAGGGGGTCATAGGTCAACCTATGACACCCTTTGACCCATATGGACAATTTTAATATGTCCCTAGGCATCCTAGGACCCCTAGGGACATATGTCATCATTTAATGGGTCGAAGGGGGTCATAGGTCAACCTATGACCCCCTTTGACCCAGAAGAATGATTATAATATGTTCCTATGGGTCCTAGACCCCTAGGGACATATGTCATCATTTAATGGGTTGAATGGGGTCATAGGTCAACTTATGACCCCCTTTGACCCATAAGAACGATTCAAATATGTCCTTAGGGGTCCTAGGAGCCCTAGAGACATATGTCGTCATGTAATGCATCAAAGGGGGTCATAGGTCAACCTATAACCTCCTTCGACCCATATGAACGATTCTAATATGTCACTAGGGGTCCTAGGACCCCTAGGGACATATGTTGTTATGTAATGGGTCGAAGGGACCTATGACACCCTTTGACTCATATATATTAATAATATACATATATATTAATAACATACATATTAATATAATAATATATATTAATAACATATATATATATATATATATATATATATATATATATATATATATATATATATATATATATATATATATATATATATATATATATATAACGTTATTATATTTAGTAAAAATAATAATAATATAAATTATATATATAGATTATAATGAGAATAACATAATATATTATTATATATTAATATATTATATGTTATATCTTTAAATTAGATTATTATATATATATAATATTATAATACATATTTACATAGTAATATAACAAAAATAATTTATAAATCATAAGCTATAAAATATTATGTTATAATATATATTACGTTATTATATATATTAATAACATATATATATATATATATATATATATATATATATATATATATATATATATAACTTTATTATTTTTAATAAAAATATTATGTTATTATATATATATTAATAACATACTTTTATATATATATATATAAGGTTATTATATTTAATTAAAATATTACGTTATATAATATATATTACTTTATTATATTTAATAAAAATATTACGTTATTATATATATATATATTAATAGCATACTTATATATATAATATATATATATTACGTTATTATATTTAGTAAAAATAATAATAACATAAATTATATTTATAGATTATAATGAGAATAACATAATATATTATATGTTATATCTTTACATTACGTTATTATATATATATAATATATTATAATACATATTTACATAGTAATATAACAAAAATAATTTATAAATCATAAGCTATAAGTCTTAAATCTGGTTTTCCCTACAAAATGGGTTGGGATTTCAAATTTCTCACCAAAATTCACCTAGCCATATCGGATATCCGATTAGGCTTGGTATTTACCAAGCCTACCCAGTCAACCCAAAAGACGTGTTTGAAGAGGGTTTTAGTGATACTCAGACTTCAGGTAGTCGTCTGACAATGTTATTTTGATTGAAATTGAATGAAACGAAATTTTTTTTTTAATATCGCTCTCACGATTCCATCAATATAATTTCTGTCAAATTCTGAGATCGATAAGTATTTATTAGTTAATTATCAATGAAGATTATTGTAAACTGCTGATTGACATACTGATTGAAAAACAGCTATCATTTTCAAACGATATAACATTTTTTAAATCTAAAAGTTGTGTCACATTCTATGCTTCGCCTAGTATAAGAAAAAAAAGAATTAAATTTGGTAAAATTTTCTATTAGTTAAGGTGGTCAGACACAAGACCTTTTTTTTTTCAAAAATTTTTTGGTAGAAATTTCATATTTAATTATTTATTTGGAATAAAAATACCAAAAAATATGCATCACATCCAGGCATGAGTCTAATTTTCATATCTATAATTATATTAAAAAAATATTATCATTTGATTTTGATTAAGGTGGTCAGACATACACCTACTTTTTATTTTTGCCCTGAAATTTTTGTAGTACTGCATTAAAATTCAAACTTTTGACCAATCAATTATTTTTTTCTCCTAATAAGGCCTAGTAGTTTAGAAACTATATTCAATTTCCTACAGATTATTTTCTTACAACTTTTTGATATAAAGTCCATAACCACTTTAAAATTATGTGTCAAGTTGACATAACCCTGATTTTCTGATTTTTCACTGCCACTTAAGGCTATAGTTTGGTACACCATGATTCTACACATACCCTGGTTATAAATGTAATGATACAAAAATTTTGAATTTTGAATTTTTTTTAAATATTGAAAGTGAAAATTTGAAGAAATGTTGAATTATACCAACATTTTAGGAAGTAGTCAATTTTTCCCATGTGTTGCCATCAATGCCAAAGGGGGATATTATTGGAAATATATCTAAGTAGGACATGTTAGGGATATCATTTATGGAAACATATATCTTAGGATGAGAAGGCACAATGAATAGATAAAGGCTTCACAGTTGGATACTGAAAATTGTCTAAGAGAGGTTCACTAGCAGCACAAGAACATTTTTGTTGACTATAGATGCCATAGTAATATTTGGCACATGCATAGTTAATGAAAGGTAGTATGAAGTGTCATGATGATGTGACTAAGTGTGGAAGTTCGTACAGACATAAGGAGTTATGTAGTAAATACCAATAAATACAGTGATTAAAGCATAACAGAGCATAACAGAAAAATGTGAATTACAGGTTAAGGAATTTTTTTGGTTACAAAATAATTACTTAACTAATTAGGGATGGAATCCTATATTTTAACCCTAAGAGGGAAGGAGATATTTTTGTATTATGTCAAGTGTGTACATTCTTGAAATCCAACATGGAAAGTTTTGTAAAAAGGGAAGGTATAAGTCAAAGATAGAGATATGTGAATTAGAGTGAGAATGTATGTAATATGTGAATGTGTTAAATATCACATGAAAAATTATGTGAAGGATATGTAAGGTATATATAATTTGAATTCTCATGTATGATCATAAATGTGAAGTATAACAGATAATAATAAAGAGGTCTTTTGTATCTATCTTTTGTATATGAGTACTCTATTATATAATTGTATGTTTGGAAAGTGGCCTCACCTTGAATAAATTTTTTAATACCATCTCCTAATAGGGTTAAGGCTTTTAACATGGCCTATTTATCTAACAAGGACCAAGACATTATATGTACTTTATAAACTCCTAACAGGGTCAATATCCTTAACATAATTCTTTTTGTTTAGTGGATCATCTTGTGGGTATCATCACCACTAGGGTTTTCCCTTGGCCAAGGTATTCTCTTTGTGTATGGTTTTATTTACTATTTAGAATTTTTGGTTTACTCTCATATGCATGTTATAAAGTAATTAACAATATTCAGTTGTGGGAAAAAATCTTAGTATTATATATTTCTAACACTATCTTCTACACTAAATTCAAAAATCTCAAAGTCTTAGACAACTTATTTTTAACATGTTATATACTCATGCATTCATTAGTATGTGATATATATCTCTAATGAGCTTAGCAACCATTTTATTTTTCATCAACTCTATCTCATATATGAAATATGATCTAACCTTATCTAAAATCTTATTGTCCACTGCATCACGACAATCTGCAATTGCCCTAGGGTCCAATCTTCTTAGAGGAATATTCTAATAACTTCAAAAACCCTCTACAAATATTATCAAAGAACCTTGTGAAAAATACAAGTTGCTTGAATTTCATATCACATCCTACCACCTCACAAAAATGACATATAAGGGTTTTACAAGTCTAGGAACATGGATCTATAATAAGAATCAAAGAAAAATTTCTATTACCACCTTCTAGTAATAACCAACCAAATCAAACCTTCACTATGATATAACCTAATATTAGGTAAAGGATGAGTAAATACCTAATGGAGGTCACCAAGCCCCTATCAAAAAATATACAATAAAAACCCAACACAAGATAAAAGATCTTATTAAAAAAAACCCAAGTCCTTATTCTAAAAATAGATAACTACATGCAATATGCTAGTCTATAAGACCATCCCATCTATGACCAATTACAAAAATATTTATAGTAATAGTTTAGAAAGACCTCTCAAGATAGAAATACTTCCAATCCTAGTTAGCCTAGATTTGTAAAAATGTAACAATGTCGTGCAAACCTCTAGCAAGATCTAAATATGGTCTCACAAGCCACCAAACAATATTCCTAAGACCAAACAAATACAACTCTTCTCTCAAATTTGAAACTCCATATTCCTGACATGAATCTTTTCTCTTGCCTTGACTTCTAACAACACTACCCAAAACCCTCTTTTATACTTGCATGGCCACAAGTCACCTTGTTAAAAATAGAATAATCTAGAAACCAAATAAAACATTCCTTAGTTGGCTTAAAACAATCATTAAATGCACATACAACAAAGAACCAAGGCCACAAATACATCCTCACACATTCTACGATTTATCAATATCATGATCATTCAAAAGACATATTAAATGAACAAAACTAGTTAATTAGAGCTCCTAAAATACTAGGTTAGTGAAACAAACCATCAATCATTAGAAAAAACCACTGAGCACTCCAATTATACATCGATCATATTGATCAAGCAGATCCATCGATATCCCACATGATCATGTAGAACTAGTTCCACTAAGAAAATCATCAGCTAAGCTCTACAAGCATCACCAAGTTCCTTAAGTCACTAAATCCCTCTATTAAAAAAAAAACCAAGAATTACCCTAGTAGTGATCAAGCATCTCCTCATTTAAAATGAGTTGAATATCACCAAGGTTAAAACCACTCCAACATATAGATCGCCAACCAGCACGAGATGCTCATGAATCATTGCTTATATGAATATTGTCTTCCTTAGTATGTATGCTTCTAATTAAAACTAGGATGAGCTACCATAATATGTTGTTTAAAATCTTGATGATGATTTCTTTTGATGCAAAACTTTTTGATATCATGATCATATATGTCACTTTTTCTTTTGATAATTTTGAACTCATAATTAATGTAATTTGTGCTCTACTTTCTTTACTAATGTTCAATAGAAGTGAAAGAATAGATATTTATGTCAAAGTGATCAAATTATGTACAATAATTGACAACTTACTATTTACTTATGATTTTTTATTTATTTTAAAAATACAAACTAACTCAAATTATTTTCACCACTCAAAGATTCCTCTTTGAACAATTACTAGGGTTACTTCAACCTCTCTCTAAATTGTATAATAACTAGAATTACATCAACCTATCTTCCAAATTAGGATCAAGCCTCTCATAGAGAAATTTGATATAGTATAATTCATAGTTTCTATAGGTTTAATTATCATGGGTTTAGTGGTTTTAGTGTAGAACTTAAAGTGGTGGTATTCCTAAAATATATCAAGTTTTTAATTGATTTGTTTTTGTGATATTGCTAATAGAATTTAACTGTGCGATTTTTGAGTCAAACTCATTGAACCATGTTTCATGAGTAGTGATTCAACATGAATCCATCTCTCATGAGAATAAATGGAACACTTAGCACTCATTGGATGTACGTGATGAAGCACTGGGACTTCCTGGGAGGTCACCCATCCAAGTACTACTCCAGCCTAAGTGCGCTCAACTATGGATTTTCCTCAATGGTTAAACCAAAAGCTTGCAACCCCATTTACAAAACCTTCACCAAGTGTTATTCCTTATGAACCATTCATTAGAAAACCCCTTAAGATCATCAATTGATAAGTAGGAGATAATTTCCACAACAAGTCAAATTGTGATATTGCTATCAGGATTTAGCTATGTGATTTTTGAGTCAAACTCATTGACCCATGTTTCATGAGAAATGATTCAACATGAATCCATCTCTCATGAGAATAAATGGAAAAATTAGCACTCATTGGATCTAGGTGATGCTCACATAGGTGAAGCATGAAGACTTCCTAGGAGGTCAGCCATCCCATTACTACTCCAGCCTAAGCAGACTTAACTACGTAGTTTCCTCCATGGTTAAACCCAAATCTTGCAACCCCATTTTTGAAACCTTCACCAAGTGTTTTTCCTTATGAACCATTCATTAGAAAGCCCTTAAGCTCATCAGTTGATAAGTAGGAGATAATTTCCATAACAAGTCAAATTATGATATTGCTATCGAGATTTAACTACATGATTTTGAGTGAAACTCATTGACCCATGTTTCACAAGTAGTGATTCAACATGAATCCATCTCTCATGTTTTTTGTCAATTATGTAGTTGAAGTTCTTTTTAAAAAATGGATTATAATTTTTATTAGACATTAATTCATTTATTATTTCTAAAAAATGTTAAAATAATATACAAAATAAGAAACCTAATAATAAACTCTTTATTAGGTGATAGGCTTTTACATCAAGTCAAAGACCACCATGAAAGTCTCACACAACTGCAAAAAAATATGCAAGAAAAAAAGACTAGAAATATTTCATGATTATCTAACAAATGAGTGTAATGCAAAGATAGAGAAGCAAATAGAAAGAGTATTCAATGAAATGATACTTCCTTTATTCAAAATATTATTAGGGAAATGACAACACCATTTATTTTGAATTCATCACTTCAAAAATCATCGTCTTCAAATTCTTCTTTGGAGTGAAGCTGATAAAGAGCCACACCACCCTTACCAACTACAATTAAAAAAACAATAGCATGGAGACAAAGAGAAGACAAAATGGTTCACAAAGCATGCTTCTATTATAATTGAAAAATCCTTACAATATTCTCCAAATGAGAGAACTCCAAATTCTAACAATAAAATGAGCTTCAAAAAATTAGAGCTTCCAAACCTAGAGTTCCCAACTAGCTTGCACACCAAGAGATTCTACAAGAAGGGCTTACAACCAAAGAGCTTGAACCCAAAGGGATTCACCATGAAGAATTTCCAAACTAAGATCATACACATTAAGATACTTCATCTCCAAAGCTTCTATACAAGAAGAGATCACACCTTCAGAGCTTGATTACAAATGTGCATATTCCTTTCTTAAACAGGCACTTACCACCAACAATGTTACAAATACAACCAATGTGGGATAAAAGGTAAATACAAATACCTTACAAAAAATATTTAATTCCCACTCAAATTCAACTAAGAACCACCATTTTTTCTAGTTAGAAATTACATTTCTTTCATGGATAACAACAAATATTAAATGCATGATTTAAGGAACCTTTCAAAAACTTCTAAAATGCCACCTACACACCTCGATAAATGATAGGAAACCATTTTAATTTATTTTTCTATTTTATGTCATGCATGCACCTTGGTAAATGAAATACCTTTTTTTCCTTTTTTATTTTTTATTATTTTTCCTCTATTTTTTGTCATTTTCTCTCTCCTATAGGTTTTTTAATTTTTACTTTTTATTTTATTTTATTTTTGTAATCATGCCCCCCTTTTATTTGGTGATGCAAGGTGCTCCTACATCAGACACCCATCATGGAAATTTTTTGTGGATATGAATTCACAAAATGAAGTAGCTAACAATGGAATTTTTTTCCTTCTCTTCCAACACCTTACTAGAACAAGTATCTAGCGTTGATATATTTCCTTCTTTCTTCTTTTCCAACACCTAGTGAGAATAAGTGTCTTATGCTGAAAATACTCCTCCACAATGAACTATGTCCAAGTATAATTCTCAATCTTCTCCAATCTATAATAATTCGATATAGCTCTGATACCATGTAAGAATTTGGTATAGCTATTGTGAGGCCTCACTTCGGCCCATCATAGCATAGTTGATACATTATTATTTTGATACTCATGACTCAATATGTCGAGACACTGTCACGTAGACTGAACATTATTATTTTATTTTATGTTGTGTGATGTTTTACTTTTAGATGTTTAATTATGTTATTTAATATTTTATGAATATGTATACTGATGATGTAGTACATAATTTGAATGCAAAATTAGGACTATGATTAACACTTTGATTATGCAATTTAGTGGATTAGTATATGAGTATAAATGAGATAAATAGTTCATTAATTGAAAGATTTATGTTTTGAGTTATGCGATTATACTAATGAGTTTAAGTGCTTATTTTATATATATATATATATATATATATATATATATGAATGTGATTTTCTTGAGCTACTGATGTGTGCATTGAGTGTGCAAGATATTTTAGCCAGGAAATCTAATGGAGAATCGAAACTGAAACCTATGTACAGTTTGTGAAAACTAGGGTTGAATATAATGAAAGATGTAGACCCCATTGTAATAGTGATTTCATAGTATTGCTTGACACTCGTGACTTGTATATGCATTTTAGCATGATAGTTAGGATTAACCAAGTAACCTAAAGATCTAAGTTAGACTAGGTTAGTGACCTTTTTACTAATTAGTTAGTGATCAAGATTAATAACCCAAATAAGGATTAGTGATTACTTTGCATTTTTTAGGGTTGTTAGAAAGTTCATATTTTTCAAACATTTTGATAGGTTCCTAAATAGTCCTATAGGCCAAAAATCATAAAAACTAAGTACCTAAGGGGTATAGGTATGGGTTGAGGCATTTTTCACCCTTCTAGCCCTTTTTGTTGACTTTTGTGGTCACCCAAATATCTCATTTTTGCTTTATTGCGCAAATTGAATGTTTCTCCACGCCTTGAGGTTTGCCTTATGACAAGTTGAGTTAGAAGACTCTAGAAACCTTTAGGCAATTGGGGGAGTTATTACATTTTGGAGGTGGTTGAGTTAGTATCCTATTTAGAGGCAAATTTGAGAGAGGAAGAGCGTTCACCCAACCTCTAGTTTTAGAGAGCAATTCAAGATTGAAGGAGAAGGAAGGAAAGCTCATCTCAAATTTTAGTTACCATAACCTTATTGTGAATGTAGGAATCCCTCAAGCTCATTTTGTTCATAGTGTGTTTCATGTTTAACTAGTTTTCTTACATATGTATGTTTGTGTGTTTGATGAACATGTTTGGGAGGGATTGAAATGGGTTTTACTTAAATGTTTTCCTTTATTTTTTACTTTTAATCCTCAAAGGGATTGTATGGGTTGTATTGGCATTACTCACTCTCAAAAAGGGTAGAAGTGGCCATGTATAGGAGGAGGTCTTTAGTTGGACTCCAACAGTGTAGAGTCTCTCCTCTAGATGAGGAGAGAGAGAGAGTAGGGTGTTATGGGCCCCTACTCATCAGTACAAACCATGTTTTGAGTTCTATAATTAAAGAGATAGAAGAAAAAAAGTTCTTGTGATTATAGCCCTGAAAGGGCACCTACATATTGTTGGGCATTCGTTTTGCATGAGGTTAATGGCAGAAATCCAGTGTAATTCCTCTCTTGAAAAGAAAATTTTTTTAAGGATCCACTCCAAGGTTCAGTGTTTGTCCTGCGACATACCAAAATTTGCTCAGTAGAAGATAAATGTGAGTGTTCACGAGGAGGCCTTTGCTGGTTCTAAAAACTCTCTTGTCTTGGAATTGAAGCAAAATCTGTTTGTTGTCTCAAAATATCACACCAAAAGAATAATATTTTTCTTTTTTTCTTTTTTTTTTTCAATAAATGCAACTCTAACAATGCAACTACTATGAGGTCCTATTCTAATAGGGGGATTAGCAAAGAAAATAATGAAACTAAAAGAAAAGAACATGAAATTAGATAACTTGAAATTGAAATTCCTAAACGGACATAAGCTACAGAACACAACACACTACGAGTTAAACCTTCAAAGAAATCGGTAGGAAACCAATGAAAATAGGAGCAGCACTTCCTAGAATCTACTGATGCAATCGTTGGTGAGAATCTTTAACAAATTGAATGATATTTCACTCTTCATCAAATCGCAAGGCCACGAAAAGTGCGTTCATGCGAGACAAAAAGCTATGTAGACATAATCGAGTGATCTCTTCTCAAGCTTGTTACGTCAACGAAATTCATATATCTGTAGCAAACACTAGAACTAAAAGATCGCACATCCAAAAACAACACAATAAACCTTTGGCTCAATCACAATCTCATGAATAAAAATCCACAAAACAATGACACATTCAAGCAAGAATAACTACACTCTGAATGTTAGCACCAAAATCATAATTTTATTGCATAATAATGGTGACCCTTTTTACATTTTATAATGGGGTATTTATAAGAAATTGTCTCCTCAATTTGTGTTGAGAGTGAGAGATATCTTGATGCAATAAAATGCTTTTAAAACATTTAAACAAACTAAATATATACAAACTAACAATCTAACTGGTGCTTAGAGGGAGTCCATCCATATTTTATTCATTAATTGGATGCATGAGCCTTTTACATGTCAAAAGCAGAGAAAGCATGAGAGAGAAAGTAGGAAGAAATCATTAGTCAAAGTGGAAGTGCATAGCTGCGTCAAAAATGGAAACTGGCCCTTCACTAGGCGTGTGTCAGAGTTAACTTTCCATTAGAATGCACTCTCGATGCATGAAAAGTGCTATTTTTGGAACTAGCAGTCAACTTTTGGTGCACCTCTGAATTGCAGAGCTGCAGACCTGCGGAGCTCACAAATGCGAAGTTGTAGACCTGCAAACCTCGAAAGCTCAATTCGCCAAAAAATCAAAGTTCTCAATTTTGAAAATGATTTCTGGGTTATGCTCAAATGGGGTTTTAGATCATTTTTGGTATATATTCTTTGCCCTTTTTTGATGATTTACACCCTCTTTATAGCCAATCACTTTCATAAACTTGCACTCCTACTTCTTCAATCTAAAATTTCAAGGCACTTGCATTGAATCTTGCCATTAATAGCTGCATAAGATGAGGAACTTGTTCCACTTCGTGTGTCCAACCTCTATATCTTCAACCTTTGTCTTCTCTCCAACTACACTATCCTTCCCAGCAAGAAACCAAGTGATCTAGATGATCAAATGTTTGAAACTTTTTCATATTTTTTCGTAAATTTTTTTAGGCATTTTTAAATGGCTTTTTTGAAGGTCTTCTGCTCAAAATTTCAAGTTGAAACTTTCATCGGTCCTTAAAATTGGGAAATTAAAGGCTCATTATTTTAGGGACTGAAATTAGATCTTTAGTTCTTCTTTGCAATGGTGTAAGCGGTTCTAAATTCTGAGGTTCGAGTCAAAAGTTATGACCCCGACAAGTTAAGGATACCTTTTTAACCTACAAAAAGATGCAAACATTAGTCCAAATAGTTGAAAATGCTTAATTAAGAAAAACACCTCTGAAATACAAATTTTGGACTTTTATTTCATTTATTTGGGCATGCACACTAGGGGGCACGCGCGACGAGGGGCGCACATGACCCACAACACTCCTTCATCAGTGGCGCGCATAGTGCGCAGTGCCTCCATGGAGCACGTGGCACATGGCACGCCTCCATGAGGGGCATGACACCTCCATGGAGGGCATGCGACGCACAACATGCCTCCACGAGGGGTGCACGCGGCGCGTGGCCACTCTCCATGAGGGGTGCGCACATGGTGCGCCTCCATTAGCAGCGCAAAATTCTATTTATTTATTTATTTTTATTTTTTAAATAATTTTTTTATTTTTAATTTTTTAAATTTTTTTCAAATGTTTTGATTTTTGATTTTTATTTTTTTTTAATGTTTTGATTTTTTGATTTTTTTAAAAAGTTTTTTTACTCTAAAATTCTAACTAAATTTTCTTCTCCCGACCCCCAAACTATGAGTCCAGGAGTCAAAAAAAGTAGGGGTTCCCCATTCCTAGTGAGGGATGGGACGTGTGTTGTGGACACCACAACACCTATTATGGTGTTTTGACCAACATCTCCTATTGGAAAAAATCAATTGTGCAAACTTGGATGGGAGTAAATATTTGAAATTATCTTCATGTTAAGATTGGTTGTCTGTTGGTTAGCTTCATTCTCTCAATGATTACCTTGTTATGTTGTGGGATTCGTAATGGCTACCCTATTGTGGAGCCAAGTAGAAAATTCAAAGTTGTTATTTAAACTCAAATGTGTTTGGGAGTTTTCTCCTCAAGATTTTGATCCTATATTAAAAATGTGATTGTTAAATGTATTGTGGAAACTATTATGATCTCAAATTTTCTTCCTAGTTCTTTCCTGAGGGAGTCCTTGAATCATATGAATATAAAAAAAGAAAAAAAAGAGTGCTTTCTTTCATATGATTTTTCTTGTAATTTAGTTATACGCATGTGTTTATCAAAAATGGATACAATGATATCCTTCTTGTAGCATTCTTATGTTTTGAAATCGTATTTATTTGACTAAGGTTAATTAGATAAAATTATGATATATAATTTTGCAATTTAAGTTCAAAATATGTTAAAGAAAATCCGTTGTTGATTGGAACTTCATTTTTATTATCATGAATCATTAGGAAGAAAAATAATCTTACATGAATGTTTAAACAAAATATTAAACATGATGTTATAGTCAACCTTAAAAATAAATAATAATAATGCCCCCCTTGGTCAAATAAACATGTTTGTACAAATCCAATACGTAGAAAAAAATAAAACACATAAAAAAAATATTTCCCTTTGGCAAATGACAAAAAATTAGAAATTTACACTTAGAAATATATTGGGCTTAAAAAAAAATTCATCCCCTAGAGAAAATATGCTCTTTAGATTTTGCATGAGAAAAAAATTTAATCCTTTTTCTTGGTAACAGAGAATATACTATTTATATTCTCTTTATAAAAAAAAATTAACATCATGAAAATTAAACTTAAAATAAAATAAAATAAACACATAGTAAATATCTAAAACTAAAATATTGTACCCACTAAACTTTTTACAATAACTACCCTTTTTCCTAAAAAAACCCATCTACCATTTTTCCACTTGCATCTTAATTTAGGCTTTGAATGGGAAAGGTGCCATCATTACATGGCTAACGTCACCTTCCCTTCTGTCAACATTTTGGTCATTACGTACTTTTTGGGAAGTGGTTGTTTAAAGTTTTTAAATTAAATCAAACCTTTACACATCCACCAATCACATCGAAGGAGGCATAGACTTGATGATTTGTCCTTGAGCTGCCCATACGTACCTTGGACAAGGCTGCTTTGGGCTGCATTTTGCAGACCTTGGTCCACGTGTGGAGTCTAGGGAATCGCCCAAAGACCTTAAGAAAGGGAGTAAGGAAGGGGTGGTAAAGTTTGTTTGGGTTAGGGGTGGTTAGGGTAGAGTGTTAGGTGGGAGTTAGTGGGACTAGGTTAGTATTAGACTTTGTTAATTTTATTATTGGATAATATTTATAGTTAAGTATTTTATTTTTATGGTTTGTTTGGATAGTTAGCAGTAAAAGTTAGAATATGTTTAGCATAGTTAAAGTTAGTTTTAGTAAGATAGTTAGTGGAGTTAGAGATTAAATTGTTATGTTATTTAATTAAGATAAATTTAGTAATTAGTATTTTAGGATTATAATTTATTTAATTATTAATAAGATATTAAGATTAGTGTTAAATTTAGTTAATATTGAATTTAGATTTTTATTAAATTTTGAATAGATTTTGTTAAGCGTTAGTTTTATTATTTGTTTTAATATTTTAGTAGAAGTAATTAGCTAGTTGTACTCATTTAATTATTAAGGGGTGGGATATGATTTCCATTAGATAATATTAAATGTTAGTGGTTAGAATGTGTAAGTTTTTAATTAGTTGAGTTTGGTACTGGTAATTGTTAGTAGTTCTATTATGTTATTTTATTTTTATTTTTTTAAGTTTTAAATGAAAAGTTTAAATTACTTTATTTAATTTCTTTTAGATCATGTTAAAAATTTATAGTTAGGATTTATGGTTAAAAGTTAAAGTGGTAAGTTTTAGGTTAGTTGTAAATATATCCAATATTAAGATGGGTAAGTTTTAATTATTTTTTGTGGTGTATTAAATTAGTTAGTAGTTATTTTAATTAAAAGATGTTAGTAGACTAGTAAGGTTTATTTTACTAGTATAGTTAGTTATTTTGTTTAAATTTAATATTTTGATTAGTAAGAATTGGAATTAAATAATTACTAAAGTAATTAAATTATGTTGATAATTAATATTTTTCTTAATTAATATTATAATGGTTAAGCCAATTATATTGTAAAATTGACTCTACTTGTAATTCATATTTACTAGTAGGTTTAGTGTAATTGTTATTTTACTTATGAAATTTTTAAAAGTAAATAAAAATAATATATTGTTTTAGATTAATTCAATTTAACTAAAACATATATTATTTTTATCATGTAAGATTTAATTTTGTATTAGTAATATTTTTTCTTTAAAAAAATTATATGTGTTTTTGCCCTATATTTTGGGCATGACAGCTATGATACCATGTAGAATTTATCTTAGGGAAAAATAAAGCCAAGATCAAGAAGCTCAAGACAAAGCACAACTATGGAGCAAATGAAGTTTGATTAGAATAATGATATGAGAATGAATAATGTTCTCAGATGTTTACATACATTAGAGATGCATGTATTTAAAGGCCTCTAAGATGCATCTAAAATGTCTTTAGAATGAACTAGGAGATAAGCATGACAACTAAGCATGCATCCTCCATTGTGCATGAATAAACGTGCATCAATGAGAGGATAAGTATGACAAGGTGTCTCTCATGTAGAGATGTTGTAGACACCATTTGCTAAATTAGAGTTGCTTACTCCTATGTTGTCAACATAAAAACTCATATGAGTACACAAACTCCTAGGTGCCTAACCTAATAAATAATAAAATAATGCATTTATTCTAAGTAAAATTAAGTAAAGTGTAAAAAATAATTATTTACACTAACACCTCCCCTCCCCCCTTAAATGCAACTCAGGGAAATGCACTTAAGCTCACAAAAGCTATGATGAAATGCATGATGGGTCTCAACTACTAGGCCATGTTAGGTACCCAAGTACATAATGCAATGAAATCTCTCAACAAATGGAGAAAGAGGGAAAACCTTATGGGAAAAACTCTCGCCCAATAAAAGAGATATGTATAATAAAGAAAGATGCATGAATGGATGGAGTAATCAAGACCCAACATTATGACATACATCATGCATCTACAATAGAGGATCCCTCAATAAAATCCCCCCATTAGTGAAGGATCTCTAGATGATAAGTGATTGAAGAAAAAAGAAAATCCAATGCCTACAAACAACATTTCCCCCTTTAGGAAGAAGATACACCAAGTATAGATGAAAATATGCTTCCCACTATGGATAGGAAGATGGAAGAGGAATCTAGATGTAGTATGTTGTGGATGTTGCCTCTGAAGTTGCGCATATGGTGATAAGTCTTTGATGAATGTAGATGCCATGAACTAATCTAGTGAATGCCCAAAAGAAGGTGGCAAACAAGGAAGCATGTCCATGTATGACACTGAATCAATCTACAAAGACAATAAAGCATCCTTATAGGAAGATGGAGGAAGAGAAGCAATGTCTCCCCCCCTCAATAATGTAGGCACACCCATGATGGAGGCTCCTTGATGATTGAAGAAGCTACACCATGATAGTTGAATGATGGTCCATTATGTGGGAATAAATGGTGTCATAGGTGTGGTAGACAACACTCCCCAACTAATAGGAAGAATCCTCATAAGATATAATGTCTGAGGAAAATGGAATACAATCTCCACAGACTGATAAAACTCCTCATAAGTAAAAGAGTCCTTCTCCATCTATTGTAAAGAAGCCACAAGCATGTCAGAACAATCAGGTGGTTGAGGGTCAGAGTGTGCCCTCGCAACAAGTGAAGAAGTCTCCTCAACAAAGAGAATATTTATGTTATTGATGATGTCTCTCAAATCTTCAGTGTGAGATTATAATGTCCTCACTAATAAGGTTATTTATTGAAAATTAATACCTACAAAAATAAATGTTAGAATCACAATAATAATAAAACTAACTATATTCTACCCTCTAAGTTAATCCCAATCTTAAGGGCATCTCCAAGTTGGGCTTCGTAGTTCATAACTACTTCATCATCTTCTCAGAAGCACACCCCTTAAGATTATTCTTGGATAAGGCATCATTTATCCAAGGCTACTCACATATGCATATGTTGATAACTTGAGAATATTTTGGTACGACGATTATCGGCCATGACAAACAATGGAGATCTTAAATATCTCACATGCTTCATGCTACAATATCGACACTTGACCATGGAAGATAATGGGCATCTTAAATATCTCACATTTTCCATGATACGAGTTCATATTGATTCTCAGCCATGTCAGACAATGGAGATCTTAAAAATATCACACACTCCATGCTTTGATATCAACTCTCGACCATGGTAGACAATGGACTTCTTAAATATCTCACAGGCTCCATGCTTCGAGTTTCATTAGTATCTATGGTATTAACCTCATAGGTTAACACAATATTATCCACAAGTATGATTCATTAATATAAATAAACACATAAACATAATTAAACAAATATAATACATAAACATATGTTTCTTACCTTCTTCTATTCCAAGAGTCACAACCTTTCATAATGCAAATCCTTTGAAAAGTCACAATTCTTCATAACTAAAATCCTTTGGAAAAAACTCAATACTCTATAATCACCTTATTTTTGAAGAGTTATATGACCCTTTCGAAGGTTCACATCCTTTTAATATCATTGGCACCTTTTCAAAAAGTAACTTCCTTAATTTCTTCATATTACTTTCCTCTTCCATTTTTCCTTTTTGAATTTCTCTCTTCTCCTCTTCCTTTTTTCCCCTCTCTAAAATAAACTCTCCTCCCTTTTTTATCTTAATTGTAAGGAGTCATGTGTATTTGTCAAATCTTTCTTGACTTTTCATTAGATTTAGTTAATTTATATTATTCTATGTTATATTATTTGTGTTTATTATTATTTATTATGAAATTCTATTTAGAAAGTTAGCATACTTTCTACAATATTATCTTTTGTATTTTATTTTATTTATTTATTTACTTTTTGATTTTTATTTTTTAATTATTCAAATTAACATACTAAATATTATTTCATTAATAATATAGATTAAATTATTATTATTTCCTAGTTTTATAAATATAACTTTATTATCATAATTTATTTAATAACATTTTATTATCTAATTATTATTAAAATTATATTTGAAAATGGGGATATGACAGTCCACCCTTCCTCAAATTGCTTGTCTTCAAGCAATTATATAACTTCTTCCATTGAGTTGAAATTTATATTTTTTTCAGTCCAAATTCTTAGGTTGCTATCATGGATATGTTTGAATCATTTCTAACAATCATTAAATTTTTACATTAGTCTTTCATATAAATTATTTTTCTAAATCCCCTTTAACCCTATAGGATGACAAGATCATGCTCTAATACCACTATAATAAATGTTAGAATCACAATAATAATAAAACTAACTATATCATTCTACCCTCTAACTTAACCCCAATCTTAAAGAGATCTCCAAGTTGGGCTTCCTAGCTCATAGCTAATTTGTCATCTTCTAGAAAGTGCACCCCTTAAGATTCTTCTTGGACGGGCATCCTCTATCCAAGGCTACTCACATACGCTTATTTTGACAACTTCAGAATATTCTAGTACGTCGATTATCAGCCATTGCAGACAATAGAGATCTTAAATATCTCACATGCTCCATGCTACGATATTGACACTCAGCCATGGAAGACAATGGAGATCTTAAATATCTTGCATTTTCCATGCTACGAGTTCATATTGATTCTCAGCCATGTTAGACAATGGAGATCATAAATATCTCACATGATCCATGCTTTGATATCGACTCTCAGCCATGGCAAACAATGGAGATCTTAAATATCTCACATGCTCCATGCTGTGACTTTCATTAGTATCCATGATATTAACCTCATAGGTTAACACAATATTATTCACAAGTATGATTCATTAATATAAATAAACACATAAACATAATTAAACAAATATAATCCATAAACATACCTTTCTTACTTTCTTCTTGTCCAAGAATCACAACCTTTTGTAATATGAACCCTTTGAAAAACCAAAACACTTCATAGTTATAGTCCTTTTGAAAAGTCACAAAAGTTCATAACTAAAATCCTTTGAAAAAATCTCAATACTTTATAATCACAATATTTTTGAAGAGTCACAACTATTCATAATTATGACCCTTTCAAAGATTTGCATCCTTTCAATATCATTGGCACCTTTTCAAAAATTGACTTCCTTAATTTCTTCATATTACTTTCCTCTTCCATTTTTAACTTTTTAATTCCTCTCTTCTCCTCTTCCTTTTTTCACCTCTCTAAAATAAACTCTCCTCCCTTTTATTTCTTAATTGTAAGGAGGCATGTCTATTTGTCCAATCTCTCTTGACTTTTCATTAGATTTAGTTAATTTATATTATTCTATGATATATTATTTATTTACTTAATTATTTGTGTTTGTTATTATTTATTATGAAATTCTATTTAGAAAGTTAACATACTTTCTAGAATATTATCTCTTGTATTTAATTTAATTTCTTTATTTACTTTTTGAATTTTAAAAAAAAAATTTATTATTCAAATTTTCATACTAAATATTATTTCATTAATAATATAGATTAAATAATAATTATTTCCTAGTTTTATAAATATAACTCTATTATCATTATTTATTTAATAACATTTTATTATCAAATTATTATTAAAATTCTATTTAAAACTAGGGATATGATAGAGACTCCAAAAACAACCCTGTAATGTTTGGAAGGAAGTCATCCCATGAAGCTAAAGTAGGAAGACATGGTATATCTTGCTGCATTGAATCAGGAGCATCTGAGACTAGAACTAGATCAGTAGTAGCAACATGAGCATCAAGAGGTGGGATCTCATCTAGAGTTTGAGGAATCATAACTGAAGTGACTAAAGATACAATGTCTTTTGGAAAGGGAAGAACAGTTGGATCTCCATATGCTTCCCAAAGACCTATCCAAATGTCAAAAGGATACATGAACTTATCAATTACTTTATAGCAAGAATGAGTGACATTGAAATAAATGATGTCTAAAAGTCTTTTAACTAGTGGCTGATTAGTGGAAGAGATTAGTGCATTGAGACATAAATAAGGAAATAATTCCTTATGTTCTCTTCTTAGATGATCAATGATTAAGGTACTCCATGTTTGATAGTTCCTCTTTGTCAACTTCAGTTTAAGACCACCTTGACATATGAAACAAACCTCCATGAGATCAATCAATGAACCCCCTGAAATGCAAGAATAAGAAATCAACCCCCCCTAATATATGATTTGGTACTTTATACTTAGTACAATTACAATGGGCCAATTTATCAATTTTGACCTTAGTCGACTTCATATTTTTAGTTTACAACCTCCTTTTATAGTTCAAATCTAGAACTTTACAATGTACCACAATTTTAAAGCAATACAAAGAAAAGAAAGGACCTATTTCTAAAAGTGATATTTTTGTCCATACAACCATATAATCTGATTGCAGATCTGGAAAGTAGACAAAAGAATATGCACTTTCAAAAAAAATGAAACTTGATTATGTGTCTAGATGAGCCTATATTAAGCATTTGAAGAGGCAAAAATTGGGATTTTCAATTTGTAGAAAAATTCAGGAATAGAGATCTCAAACATCCTAGACCAATGTGCAGATCACAAAATTCTACCCAAAACAAAAACACATTGCTCGAAAAAAAGAGTCTATATGAGGGAGATATTGTTGTTTGAAAATCACCTCTATTATTATTTTTCCTAAATCGCTACCATTGCACCTTCACAAATTGGATGACTCTAGATTTCACCTCAGATGTCTAACTTTGGTGCAAAAAAAAGTCAATTTAGGTGTTCTTTAAGCTTCTGAATGTGATGCAAATATTTTATTTACACCAGAAAGTTCTAATCTTCATGAGCAAAAAATCTCTCCTATAGGCTTGATGGCCAAATTTTCGAGAAAATAATGTAGATCCAAAAAAATGTAGAGACACAAATGAAAAAAAATGCAGATCTAAAAATTAAATGTATAGATCTGAAGTGATCATACCAATTTCACAAATTAGGCCTTTGGGTTGTCGGTTTGCACAAAAAAATGTTGCCACAATTTTGACTATGGCCTAGGGTAGGCAAATTTATAGTCAAAATTCTTCGAATCAACTCTCCAGATGCAAGGGTGAGGTCATCTTTGGCTCTAGACACTCCCAATAGCTACAAATACTTTGGATCTGAATCGAGGTCCTCTAAGAGGTGAACCAGGAACAGTCTCCAATTGCTATGAAATGACGCTCCTATTACTTTGATACAATTTAAGAATTTGGTATAGCTCTGATACCATGTAAAAAATTGGTATAGCTATGATACCATGTAGAATTTTCCTTAGGGAAAAACAAAGACAAGATCAAGAAGCTCAAGACAAAGCACAAATATGGACCAAATCAAGTATGATCAGAATAATGATATGAGAATGAATAATGTTCTCATATGTTTACATAAACTAGAGATGCCTATATATAAAGGCCTCTAAGATGCATCTACAATGTCTCTAGAATGAACTAGGAGATAAGCATGACAACTAAGCACATGTCCTCCATTGTGCATGAATATATGTGCACATCAGTGAGAGGATAAGAATGACAAGGTGTCTCTCATGTAGAAATGTTGTAGACACCATGTGCTTAAATTAGATGCTAACTCCTATGTTGTAGACACCATGTGCTAAATTAGAGTTTCTTACTCTTGTGTTGTCAACATGACAACTCATATTAGCATGCAAACTCGTAGGTGTCTAACCTAATAAATAATAGAATAATACATTTATAATAAGTAAAATTAAGTAAAGTATAAATAATAATTATTTACACTAACACAATCTTGTGAATTAAATACACCTATAATAAACTCAACAACACCACACCAATCTTCCTTTTCTTGCCGCACATCACTAACAAGATCCTCATATAAACCATCATCATTATCTTTCAAATTCATCTCAAATTTAGCATCCCATAATTCATTAAAAGAAAATATCTTTTTGACATATTCATCTTCTCTTGCTTCTTTCATGTCATCAACATTGTATATAATTGCTTTACTTGTTTGATCTCCAACCAAGGAATTGTATGCTTCCTCTCCTACTATAGTCTTGAAATCATCTTCAAGTACTTTTGGCTCACAAATCTTGTTATCTTCATGATCTTTATCTAATTTTTCATCTTCTTCAACTTTAGGTTCACAAAAATTGTCATCTCTTTCCTCTTTCTCTTCTTTCTTTTTCGTATCCAAAGAATTGTCAACATCTCTTTTCTAGTGACACACTCTTCTCTTCCATAACTCTAATTCTAATTCATTACTTTCTTATGAAAATCAAAGAATACAACTAACAATGACTCTTGATTTCTCTCTAATTTTCTCAAGTCTAGGAATCCTCAAAATCCATCCAATCACAAAATTCATCTTCTTCTTTCTCTTCTCCATGATCAAGCTTTCATAGGAAAAACTTCGTGCAACACAAGAACCTCATGCAAACTACCTCACAATTTATGATGTATCTAACACTTATCTAAAACCACGATCCTCATACAAACTGCCTCACATTCGGTGATCTATCTACACACTCAAAAAAATTTCTTGAAAAATTCACCCAACCCAAGGTCCTGGTACAAACTTCCTCACGTTCGACAATATATCTACACACCTAGGAACTCCTGATCTGATACTATTTGATGAAGGGGCACACCACCCTTACCAACTATAATTGAAAATAAAATAATATTGAGACAAATGGAAGATAAAATTCTTCACAAAGCATGCTTCTATTATAATTAAAAATCCTTATAATATTCTCCAAATGAGAGAACTCCAACTACTTACACTATAAGAGAGATTTGGAAAATAAAGCTTCCAAATCAAGAGCTTTCAACTAGATTGCACATGAAGAGCTTCTACAAGAAAAACTTACAATCAAAGAGCTTGAACCCAAAGAGATTTACCAAGAAGAACTTCCCAACTAAGATCTTACATATTAAGATCCTTCACCTCTAAAACTTCTATAAAAGAAGACATCACACCTATAGAGTTGAGTACAAATGCTCATATGCCTTTCTTAAATAGGTAGTTACCACCAAAGATATTACAAACACAAAAAATGTGGGATAAAAGGTAAATACAACTACCTTACATCAAATATTTAATTCCCACCCAAATACAACTAAGCACCACCATTTTGTCCAATCAGAAAATTAAATTTCTTTCATGGATCACAAAAAATATTAAGTGCATGATTAAATGAACTTTCCAAAAACTTCTAAACTAGAACCTACACACCTTGATAAATGAAATGACAACAATTTTTATTTATTTTCAATTTTATGCCATCCATTTACCTTGGTAAACAAAATATCTTTTTCTTCTCTTTTTCCATTTTTTATTTTTTATTATTTTTCCTCTAATCTTTTTTGTTACGATAAACCACAGACAGAAATAATAATTACATGCAAATATAAACAATATTTGAAAATAATAAATTTTATAGAAGAGAAAACAAGACACCAAGATTTAATGTGGTTCACACAATCCCTGGGCTACATCCACCAAACAAAAAGTCCAATATTATTATGATCTAGTGATTGCAATGTGTAATACCTTACAGCTCAAGACTACCACAAGAAGAAATCATCACAAAACACCTTATGAAAATCCCTAACCTTAAGACCTTTTATACAAGTATTTTTTCTACTTTAGGGTTAGAATTAGTTACACTATGTTAGCCTTAAAATGCTCATAAAATAGCCCCAAAATAATGTACACTATTTCCCTGATCAATTAACACAAACTAATAATCTCCCACTTGGGGACTGATGAAACTTCACATTAGACAACAATCTTGCACTTGGAGACTAATCCTAAAGCTATGTCACTACTCCATGAGGCTCCCACTGGATCAAACCATAATAAACTCTATTATTCTTTGATTTTGTTCAGTCTAGAAGACTAACTAAAGCTAAAGAGGAGTTTAGTTTCTCCCTTATCACTACCATTGTAAAAATATCTACTAAATTATCATCAGTATGTATCTTGTTCAACTTTAACTATCCATCATCCAAAATTGACCAAATGAAATGGTACCACAATTGTATGTGTTTTATCTTTGAATGTAAAGAAGAATTACTTGCAAGATAATTGACACTCTTACTATCTATAAACAACTAATTATTCTTCTGAGGGTGTCCCAATTCTTCCAAGAAGAACCAAAGCCATATCATTTCCTTGGCATCCTATGTAGTAGCAACATACTCTTTCCTTGTAGTGGATAAAGAATTCACCTTCTATAACCTAGAAACCTAGCTCATTGTTGCCCCACAAATAGTAAATACATAACTTGTAGTACTCCACTTAGTGTCAATATCCCCTCCCAAATCTGAGTCAACATAGCAATGTAAATCAATAGAAGAGCCCCCAAAATATGAAGATTTACTCGATGTTCCTCTCAAATATCTGAAAATTTATTTATTTGCATTACAATGCTCAAACCCTACATGAATCATATGCCTACTAACAACTCCCACTACATGTGTAATATCTAGCCTTGTACATAAAATAACATACATCAAGCTTCCTATAGCTGAAGCATAAGGTAGCTTGGACATCTTATCCTCCTCTTGTTGTGTCTTTGGACACATCTCCTTAGTCAACTTCAAATGACTAGGTAAAGGTGTGTTGATAACTTTAGCATTCTCCATAGAGAAATGTTGCAACACCTTCACAATATAATCAGCCTAAGATAAAGTCAATTTTCTATGAGTCCTATCTTTGTAAATTTTCATACCAAAAATTTGTTTTTCTTCCCCCAAATCCTTCATAGAAAATGAATATGCTAATTTGCATTTTGGTGCATGGGCACCTTTAGAAATATGAACCACACCATTTGAAGTTTTGTTGTGCTATGCTCTAAGAGAGCTTTGTAAATAGAATAAAGGTTTGATGACCTTGTTGTGTTCTTTGGTAATATTGGTTAGGGGATAAGAAGTCATAAGGGTCCTAGGAGGGGCCTTAGAGTTAGTAAGGTACTCCAGTCATGCTCTGGCTCACCTAGGGCATGAAATGTCAAGAATTCACTATCAGTTTCTTCTTTCTTTCTTGAGCTTGGTAAGAAATTAAAATGTCTCAGATATGATAAAATGCATTTGTTAACTGGTGTTTTAGCCCCTTAATGTGATCTATGTTAGACCCAATTACAAGCATATCATCAACATATAAACATAAAATAATGGAGATGTCATCATCCAACCTCTTAAAATAAATAGAATGATCTAAATCACACCTATTTTATCCATGCTTATGCATAAAATTGTCAAGTTTCAGACACCATTGTTGAGGTGCTTGCTTCAAGTCATATAAAATTTTCTTTACTCTACACATTAAGTTCTCCTTACCTTTGATCTCAAATACCTATGGTTGTTCCATATATATCTTTTCATCCAAATGGCTATGAAGGAAGGATATTTTAACATCAAGTTGCTCCAAATGCAAATCTTCAGTAGCCACAATACTTAAAATATTGTGAATAGAAGTAATTTTAACAACATGGGAGAATATCTCATCAAAATCAATTCCCTTTTTCTATGCAAACCCTTTTACAATGAACCTGGCTTTAAATATTTTCTTACCTACATCCTTTTCTTTCAACTTGTAAACCCATTTATTCTATAAATCTAGTTTACTTGTAAGCAACTTGCATAAATCATAAGTCTTATTTTTTTAGAAAGGAGTCCATTTTATCTACCATTGTAGGCTCTCAATGAGTCTTATTATCCACTTACACAAATTCATCATAACATTTAGGTTCACCAACATCTATTAGTAAAATGGAATACAAAGAGGGAGAAAATCTTTCTAGAGGTCTACTTAGCCTTGTTGATTGTCTAACATTCACTAGTATATGTGGTATTTGTTGTTGCAATTGTTGCACATCATGAGGAATTTCTAAAACATCACCTTTTGGAGTATCATCCAACTCTACATAATCATCTTCTTTCTTCTCGTGTTGATGCAATGAATCTTTGTACAACACTTCCTCATTGAATATGACATCCCTGCTTCTTACAATTTTATGATTTTTAAAATCTCAAAGCCTATAACTAAATTCATCAATTCCATATCCAAAAAATACACATTTCTTTGACTTAGCTTTTAGCTTGGTTCTATTTTCAGAATCTATACGAGCAAATGCTTCACAATTGAAGGGCTTGAGAAAAGAATAATTCACCTTCTTACTAGTCCATGCTTCCCCCAGAATACCTCAACCCAAAGGAGTACAGGGACCTCTATCAATCAAATATACAATAGTATTGAAAACCTCTACCCACATGTTTAAGGGAACCCTACATTCAACCTCATGCTCTTTGCACAGTCCATTATAGTCATGTCCATGCTTTTAGCTACTCCACTTTTCTATGGAGTCCTTGGAATAGTTTTCTATCCATGAATACCATTAGTGGAGAAATAATCTTCAAATTTATGATTGCAATACTCACCACCATTATCAAATCTGAGACATTTTATTTTCTTAATAGTCTCATTTTCAACTAAGTATTTATATTTCTTATAAGTTTGAAATACATTAGATTTCTATCTAAGAAAATAAATCTATACTTTTCTAGTTGCATCATAAATAAATATAACATAATAATGAGAGCCACCAAGGAGAGATACTTGAGTTGGTCCCCATACATCTGTATGCACAAGCTCTAATCTTCACTCTTATTTTTCTTCCTAGTCTTCACAAAACTTGCTCTCTTTTATTTTTCATACACACAACTTTCATAGAAATCCATATTGACACAATTCAGGCTTGGTAAAAATTTCTTTGAAAGAAGTAATTTCACACCTTCTCACTCATGTGCCCAAGTATATTTTGCCATAGCATTGTATGGGTGAATGCACAAAGTTGGGTCGTAATTTCGCGAAAGTCAAATCTGGAGAATAAGACCTCTTAGAAATGGGTACCCAATTTTAAGAAATGGGCACCCATTTTTGGCACCCTAAATTTAAAAAACGGGCACCTGTTATTTTTAAAAATCGGTACCCATTTTTTGTTTTCAAAAAATCGGTACCCGTTTCTCAAAAAATTAAAAAATTGAATTTTTAAGAAACGGGTACCTATTTTTAAAAAATAAAAAACGGGTACCCATTTCTTAAAAATTCAATTTTTTAAGTTTTTGGCAGATTTAACATGCCACTTTTAGCTTTTCAAAACGAGTACCCATTTTTTGAAATTCAAATAATGGGTGCCCGTTTCTTACAACATGAGGAGAGATTTTTTTTCCTTGCCTCGGATTTTAGTTTGGGACTGGCTTAGTGAGACCAAGCCTATGCCTTGGCCTCTCAAGATTTGGCTAAGGCATTGAACTGACAAATTCATGCCTTGCCATAATTTTTAGAGGGTCTTCCCGATCAAATTTTTTCACGAAACAAAAAACCCATTAGAGCTCTCACTGTCCTAATTTTGGAAATATAAATTTTATAGTGTTATGATTTTATTTACTATTTTTGTATTATTTTTTAATCAAAGGTGGTACTTAAATGTAAAATAGCAACGTTCACTAAAACTTTAATAACTTTTCTATTTTATAATTTTTCTTAAATTAATTTATATGTCATCAATCTACATTCAATTCTTTTGAAGTTTTAAAAAAAATTGAAAAAGATGAAATTTTGATCAAATTATGGTGTCCGTACACGTGAGGTTAAATTTTTTTTCGTTGATAGCCAATTAAAAATTAATTTTAAAAAAAAAATCATTAAAAAATTCAAAAAAAAATTCTCATCAATATCTGGTGTGTCAAGTAACTCCATTTAAAAGGATTCACAAAAATTCATTCATTTATGTCAAATTATGGTGTCTGTACATGAGCGTGGTATGGTCCTGAAACAAGCATTTTGAAAAAGTGGTTTTTGAAGATCCATATCAAAAAAATAATCCATCATATGGGTATACAAATAAATTACATATTCAAAAAGAACATTCCAGGCACTACAATTTTTATTTTTGAAATTTTTTTATATTTAATCTCTAAATGGCTCAAATTTTGGCATCAATTGACAAAATATTTCAAAAGCAGGAAAAAAAATTCCACTTTTTGGCCAAAAATGAGACCCAACTTCTTGCACTGACCCGTGTTTGAATCTAAACCAACTATTTGTTCTCCCTACTCAATAGCAACAACTATTCCTGAACATTCATTTTTCTCTAAAAAAATTAGAGTAGAAGGAACAGTATGACCTATACAAAAATATAAGTTTCCTACTTTCAATCCTTTTTCTACTACAAGGGAACCTTTTCAAACCTTCCAATTTTTATCATTAAAAGTAACTACACACCCTGATCACTGAGTTGTGCTACTGAAATTTAATTCCTATACAGCCTTAGAACATGTCTTACCTCATGGAGTAGCCAATGATTCCCATTCTACAACTAAATCTTAACTTTTCTCTTTCCATCAATTTGATGGGGTTCATTATCCCCCAAATAAACAAGCCCAAAATCCCCTTAGACATAATCAATAAAATAACCTCTACGAGGTGTAGCATGAAATGAAACACTAGAATCTAGAATTCACGAATCATCAACACTTTCTAAATAAAGAAGAAATGTATCCTCTTTGGATTTGCTACTGACCACATTTTCCTCTTTTTTCCCGTTTGGCTTATCTCCTTCATTTTTCTTTCAAGTCCAACAATATTTCTTCTTATTCCCTCCTTTACCACAATACCAACAATATCTTGGTCCTCTGGATTAAGACCTCTTTCCCTTTGACTTTCCTCTTGATTTCCCAAAAATTTTGAAATTACTTCCTCTCTCAGTTGTTCTACCTCTGATTTGTGTGTTCAAAAATCTTCCTGACATAGATCAACCTAAGGTTTGCCTATGAGTTTTCTCACTCAGTATAACACTATTCACATAAATCAAATTCTAGGGTATTAGATCCAAAAATAGAATTACTAATGGACATTACCAAGCCATTCCACCTTTCCATCAAAGAACACAAAATCAAGAGATCCCTAATTTCTTCTTCAAAATTGGCATTCAAAGAAGATAACTGCCTAACTTAATAGTCTTAAACTCATTTGAATGATCTACAATAGATCCACTTTCTCTCATCTTCATATTAAATAAACACTTCATGCGAAATACCTTGTTTCAAGTGGAGGGCTTTTAATATAATTTCACTAAGGTTTCCATCAACTCTTTCATCATCTTCACTTTTGTAATGTTAAATGTCACTGATGGTGCCAAGCATAATCAATTAATTTGAAGTGGCTTTCTATTTAAAATCTCCTATTCCTTGTCTATCACAGTTCCTTGTTTCTTGACTTTTCCTTCCAATGGCTTCCATAAATCCTTCTGATAAATATATTCCTCCATTTGCATCTTCCATAATTGAAAGTTCTACACATTAAACTTCTCAACCTTCAACTTATCCTCATCTGTCATTGCTCCCACTCAACTGTGAGACTTTCCTGCAGAGGATAACTGAAAAAAAAAAACCTCACTTTGATACCACTTGTTATGATAAACCACATATAGAAATAAGAATTACATGCAAATATAAACAATATTAGCAAATAATAAATTGCACAGAAGATAACACAAGACACCAAGGTTTAATGCCGTTCACCCCATCCTTGGGCTATGTACACCAAACAACAAGTACAATATTATTACAATTCATTGATTACAACTTGATTACAATCTGTAATCCCTTACAACTCAATACAAAAAGAAAATACCACATCACAACTTATGAAAATCCCTAACCCTAAGCCTTTTTTATACAAGTACATATAGTACTTCCTTGATTAGTCATAATAAACTAACATCTATCACCTTTTCTCTCCTCCAATTTGTTTTTAATTTTAATTTTAATCACACCCCCTTTTATTTTGTGATGCAAGATGCTCCTGCATTAGAAAGGCTCAAGCATAATTTTCCATACCCATCCATTGTGGATTAACTATGTGGCCAAAACCATCATCCTTCTTTCCCCTCTCACTTAATGTGGCCCTTCATGGTTAAAACCCTCGTACTGCTTTTGGTTTTTTGCTGCATTAGTTTTTCATAAAAGACTTTTTAACATTGAATTTTATGTGGATTTGAATTTAGTTTTGTGGGAAGATAAATTTATTTTTTCTCTATGTGTTATAGGAGGAAACGAATAATTTGGAGAGACAACATTGAAGAATTGTAGTGTAGACCATCTAAATAAGATAAGCTCTGACCAAAATTTTATGGGCTTCGCTCTATTGAAACTATTAAAGGATTCGGATTTGGTAGAGTGTTAGATGAGAAAGTTCAAAGACTAATTTGTGTCAATCAAGAATATTTTATAAGAAAATACTTTATTCAACTATGAATTCTAAAAAAAGGTTTAGATAAAGTAAACTTTCCATGTTCTTAAGCCTGAGCAAGTTCTTACCTCTTCTTTTACATTAGAATCAAGTCTTCTAAATCTTGGGTTGAAGGTTTTTTTTTGTGGTAAAAATTTAATGCCTTTATTTTAACTATATAGAAGATTAGTAAATGAGGTTTTGATCTGTTTGCAAGATTAATTCTTTAGTAATAGGTTATCTTGTAATAAATATGCTACCCTTCTATCTCCAAAATTTCTAAAAATAGGTATCTAGCTGGAGGATAGCACTATGGTAGTGGATGATAAGCTTATGGATACCATGTTTACATTAAAAAGAGGGGGAAACAAAGGGGAAAAAATCTAAAACTGCAAAGATCATTTTCAAATTAAACAAAGGAAATAATCTTATCTCATAAATGGAATATTTTTGAAAACCTAAACAATAATGGAAAAGATTGAGCATTCAAAAAGTCCTAGGAAATAAGAATGAGGAGTACATTGTAGAGGAGGAGTTCCAACAAGGGCCAAGTTCTTATTGTAATAATTCAGCTTCTGTAAACTAAATAAACAAGGGTTGTAGGGCAACCAAGTTCTTATTGGAGATTATGTTGTTTTGATTTGGTTGGATTCAGATGGTTTAGTTATGCTAAACAAACGTGTAAGAGAACAAGACAATCATTGATAGACTAGTTTCCTTCAAACAAAATCAAAGAATGCTCCAACTCATGATGAGACACTTTTCAAAGCATCCTTATTTAACTACTAGAAAGTATAAAATAGTGAATGCAATGATGTAGGATATGCTAAGAGCCCATTTCGCAACAAGAGAAACTTGTAACATGAAATAATTGCATTTGTACAATTCAAATCTAAGACATATCAAGCTTTCACTAGAAGATGTATGTTGATGAAACACATCCCCTTGTTTCCTATTCATCTAGATATCCAATTTTAAGGGTAAAGAAAGCAACATGTTTGAAGAAATATAAATGAAGAGATTGTTGGTAGGAAGGAAGCATCCAGTAATTCCAATTATGGGAGTTTCTCTAATAGAAAATCTATTGTTGGCAGACTTGGTCAAATAGATTAGAGTTATGATTCGTATTCAATGTGAAGTTTGTCATGTGAGGTTGAGGGCACACCATTGAGAATGAAGTTTCTAGATTGAAATATTGGTTCTTTCTCTCCGTGCAGTAAGTAAACTCTATTTACATAGAACATAACTGATGGGTGGAATTTGTAGATCATCTTAATGCCTCTAAGATGAACACATACAAATTGTGCAACTCTATTGACATTTTTTTTTGTATGTATTGTGCTTTCTTCCTGAGTGACAAGTACTAGTGTGAGAGACCAAAGTCTACCCTTGTTTGTAAAACATATTTAAAAATGGTCAAAATTGCCATTTTTATACAACCAAACAATGGATTAACATATTCCCATCAAATTCCAAGTGAACCAAATAGGATTGGAATTGCCCTTTTCTATTCCCAGTCCCCATTTTCATTCCTATTCTATTTTTATTTCCTATGCCAGCCAACAAGTTCGGGCCCTTAGTCTTTTGTGTCTACACACTTCGCATGTTCCAATTTTTTATTTCTTCCAATTTTTTTCTCTGATGTCTAGTAGCATTAGTGTTTGATGTATAATATTTTTCCTACTCAAGCACCTTGGAGACTCATTTACTGTAGTTGCGATTCCGCTTGGATGTTCTATTCGCATTTCAAATGAGAAATTTGGTATAAAAATATTTAGAAATCCCCAAAAGGCCATGGAATCCCCATGGTAAAGGCCAAAACTTAGGGAGGACCGCATTAGTAAAGCGACACTACTGATTTTGATTATTAGATTTTGGAAGCTCCATTCTTTTTTATACATGTCAATCAAATAAAACTTTATTTTTACGCCTGTACTTTTATAACCATAACATTTTTCTATGTAAATTTTGCAAAAATCATATAAAGATTATAATAGAAACATGTATTTAATCATAATTATTGAAAACTTGATATAAGTTTTGGGTTTTTTTTCAAATGATTTTAATTCAAATATTTGACATTTAAAAAAAGAAAACGTATTGTTCATTTTATTCATTAAATTGGTTAAGCAATATGTTGCTAAAGTAAACTTGTGTATACCAAAAAAATCATCAATGTTATGTGTCATATGTGTCATATAAAAAGTAACTGTTGTGATATGTTTAAACTACATTTTTTCTATCCATTTTCCCTTTTGTTCAATGGATGAAGGAGAAGGAAAATTTTTAGAGCACTTAATAAATCTTGCAAGGATTTTGGACTTAATAGTAAAATCATGGTGAGAAAATAAAATAGTGTGTGCGTGCAAGAGAGAGAGAGAGAGAGAGAGAGAGAGAGAGAGAGAGAGAGAGAGAGAGAGAGTTCTTGTGTCTTTAATACAATAATTCACAAATATACTATATATTATAAAATTTGAAGTCTTGATAAATCTTGACTTCCCTATATATATGATCTATATAACTATCAACTTCCACTTAGAACCTTGCTCTATTTCAAATTGTAATATAACCTTAATGATAAATCTTATGGCAATGGTGATGCAAACTAGAACTTTGATTTGAACCCTAAATTTGTTTCTAATTAGTTATATCAAAATCTATAATTTTGATTCTATTAATTATCACATATGTGGTGACACAAAATTGTAGACTAACTATAATAAAATGATAACAATAATATCTGTCATTGTTCCTCATAAGTGCTACTACCATATATATATATATATATATATATATATATATATATATATATATATATATATATATATATATATATATATATATATATATCCTTCTTGAACATGTAATTATAATAAATTATCTCTATCTAATATACACTATAGAAAGATATCTCTTCACTTATATATATATATATGACATTCATGTTTGAAAATCAATCAAATGAATGCATTATTTTATTTCTGAACGTAATTTAAGCATTTCTATCCCACTTCACTTGTCAAGGAGAGGTTAATACCATTATAGATTATGAAACTATCAGTACTTTTGTAGCAAAACACATATGAGGTCATTATCTATAGGAACATGTTGACATTTTCAAAATAGTTGCTCACATGAAACTATCGGCTATACCGTTATACCTGTTCTCCCTACACGCGCTAGTTATCTAATATAACAATCCCAACCTTTATTATCTCTTTTTATAATAGTACTGGTATAGGCGTTATGATGAGTATATTAATTAACAGTACAATCTTATCTACAACATAAGAACGCATCTTTTCCTTTTAATATTTAATTTTTTATACTACAATACGTTTTGCTAACCTGTAATAATCATTTGGGAGCAATTTCTAGATTTAATTACGTAAAACACAATTTAAGAACATCACTACATCTGTTAAAACTTTTAAAATATCTACAAAAGTCTCGAAATTGTAACAGGTTAAAATATCTTGCTAAATATTGGAGCATTAACACCTTTAAACATCTTGCTCGCCTTGTTTTTTGTTTTTTGGGATACCTGCCAAAGGCTACCTGTCCTTTGTACAGCTATGGTTTTTCAAGCGGTGGATCAATGACACAGAGAAGACTGAAATGATTATTTATACATATGAAATGTCCTCGGTTAACAAGACAATAGGCAATCGCAATGGCTGCAAATCTATTTGCAACAAGTGAAAGAGGACTTGAAGCCGACATAATGGCTTTCTTAGACAATGACCCCATCCTAGTTGAAGATTATTTGTTGGAGAGGAATAATATCCATGGAGAAGACAAGAATCAGCATTTACCTTCTTCTCATCCGAGTTCAACTGAATCATTCATGAGTAGCCGAAGAGACAAGAAAAAATCTTCATCCAAACGACAGAGAGTCCCACACGTTCATAATTTGTCTGAACAGGTCTTTTCTCTAACTCCCATTCCCTTTATTGAGTTATGATAATAGTTTCTGTAGATCTCTACGTTAAAAAGACAGTTTTACAGTTTGTTTGTGATTTAACTGTATATAATAGTTATAGTTATGAACATATATTCAACGGTAAAAGAGATGTTCACAGAGTTAATAATATATAGAACTATGAGAAAGCTTGGTTAAGAAGCTTATCATGAAATCTTATTCAGAATCAAATCTAGAGACAAGTTTGGAGATTTGATTTGGACACGTATCCATTGGTTTTGAAGAAAGATATTTAAGCTTTTTGTTTTTGTGAAAACCAGAGGCGAAGGAAGAGAATCAGTGAGAGAATAAAAGCTCTTCAACTTCTGATTCCCAGTTCGGAGAAGGTTGGCTCTTATGTCCAAGGCTTTTATTTCCACACAAGAATCTAATGATGTAGTGGCAGAATCTTTGTACTAATATTTCTTTTACTAATTATTTCTACTATTGTGCATAGACTGACACGGCCTCCATTCTTGAAGAAGCAATCCAGTACGTCAAGCAGCTTCAACTTCAACTAGAGGTAAGTTGCTCCATGTTTAATAAGTAGTCTTGTTCATGGTTTCAAAAGGAGTAATATCTATTGCTAATTTACATCATCACTTATATGTGTGTTGTGGATACTTTCTTTTGCCCATGACAGAGTTGCATGAATATCATGAGCATGGGATACATGGGAATGGGAATGGGCACAAACAATTTTCCTTGGCAATGGAATAATGGGTTTATGAGCATGCCGCAGGGACTCCAAGCACAAACAATACCACCATGGGCTAACCAGCAAATGAAGGAGTATTTTGATAAAGAAAGCCTCCCAATGTTTCCAAACAACTCATATTCAGCATGAGTAAAAGGTTTAGAGTTTAATGGTTGCCAATCTCTTCGAGCTTCAAATCATTTTCGGAAATGTTATTGTATATTTTCGGTTGTGGTAGAAAGTATCTTTTCCAACGAGCTTTTGTTGGAGGACCAACATATATGTAAAAGCAGAGTTGATATGTCGCATGACCAACTCTACGTATTAACCGAACGAGCGTAGCTCTTTATAAATAAATAAATAAGAAGTTGATATGTCGTTTTAATATTATGACCTAGCTTTATCGCTCGAATGCACGATTGTATTTTTTGGTTTAACTTGTGCAGATGGAATTCAAAGAAAGTGGCACGTCTAAGTAGAGATATAAGCCTTATTGTTTAGTTATATATATGGTGTTAAATTTGCATAACTTTAATTTGTTATTAATCTAAGAAAACTGTTAGGTAAAATATTAGGGTTAGGGTTAGAATTACAGTGAGGGTTAGGGTTGTGGTTATAATTAGAGTTAGCTTTAGAGCTAGAGTTAGATTTAGAGTAACATTTGAGGTTAGAGGTAGAGTTAGAATTAGGGTGAGGGTTACGATAAAGGTTAGAAATAGAGATAGATATAGAGTTAGGGTTAGGGATAGGGTTAGGGTTAGGGTTAGGGTTAGGGTTAGTGTTATAATTAGGGTTAAAATTAGAGTAAGGGTTAAAAATAAGGTGAGAATTAGGTTTAGCATTAGTGTTAGGGTTTGAAATAGAGTTAGAGTTAGAGCTTGAGTTAGGGTTAGAGTTAGAGTTACAATTAGAGATAGGGTTAGAGTAAGAGTTAGGAGTAGAGTTAGCATTAAAATTAGGGTTACAGTTAGAATTAGGGTTAGGATTAGCATTAGGGTTAGAATTATAATTAGAGTTGGGGTTAGAATTAGGGTTAGGGTTAGAAATAGAGTTAGAGTTGAGTTAGAGTTAGTGTTATAGTTAGGGTTAGAATTACGATTAAGGTTAGGATTAGAATTAAGGTTAGAATTAAGGTAAGGGTTAGAATTAAGGCTAGAGTTAGAATTAGGGTTAGAGTTAGGCTGATATATAGGGTTAGGGTTAGTGTTAGGGTTAGAGTCACGATTAGGATTAGAGTTAGGGTTAGAATTAATGTTAGAGTTGGGGTAGAGTTAGTGTTACAGATAGGGTTAGGGTTAGGGTTATAATTAGGGTTAGGGATAGAATTAGGATTAGAGTTAGGGTTATATATAGGGTCAAGGTTAGGATTAGGGGTAAAATTAGAGTTAGATTTAGGGTTAGAGTTAGAGTTAGAGATAGTGCCAAAGTTAGGGTTAGGGTTAGGGTTAGCATTAGAGTAAGGGTTACTATTAGAGTTGGAGTTATAGTGATAGTTAGGATTACAGTTAGAGTTAGAGTTAGAGTTATAGTTAGGGTTAGAGTTAGATTTAAAGTTTGGGTTAGAACTAGGGGTAGGGAACTAGTGTTAGAATTAGTGGTAGTGTTAGTGTTATAATTAGAGATAGAGTTAGAGTTAGAAGTAAAGTTAGGGTTAGATTTAGGGTTGTAATTAGTGTTAGGTTATCTTTATTATTAGGATCTGAATTACAGTTAGAGTTAGGGTTTGACTTCTAGTTAGAGTTAAAGTAATAGTTAGAATTGGGGTTAGAATATGAATTTGGATTAGAGCTAGAGCTAGGGTTAGAGATAGAGTTAGGGTTAAAATAGGGTTAGTGTTAGGGTTAGGATTAGGTTAGAATTAGGACTAGGGTTAGGGATATATATAATGCTAGGGTTTCATTGGAGGTAGAAAGAGTTAGAGTTACGTTGTGTTAGGGCTAGTGTTAGAGTTAGCATTAGGGTTAGGGTTACAATTGGAGTAAGAGCTTGATTTAAAGTTAGAGTTATAGTTAGGATTAGAATTATAATTAGGGTTTGTTTTATAATTTTGGTTAAGGTTATTTTTGTGATTACTATACTCCTATTACAACTGATGTTAGTGTTATTATTAGACTTTCTAAGCTAGTGTTAGGGTAACTGTCTAGTTATATTTTATGTGGATCAGTCATGTTACAATAATGACTCTCCCATCCCTTGGATAATTCTCTCTAGAGATTTCCTTTAATATATCCTCTTTCTCTCTCCATCTCCCTCTGTAATATCTCTTCCTCTCCTTCCTTACTCTCTAGATATAACCCCTACTCTCTCTCTCTCTCTCTCTCTCTCTCTCTCTCTCTCTCTCTCTCTATATATATATATATATATATATATATATATATATATATATATATATATATATATATATATATATATCACTCTCCATCCTATCCCCTAATCTCTCTCTCTCTCTCTCTCTCTCTCTCTCTCTCTCTCTCTCTCTCTCTCTCTCTCTCACACACACACACACACACACACACACACACACACAAATATAATATTATTTTGAGTAAGTAGTACAAAATTTACTAAACCCTTGGTACAGTCCCATATAGATTAGGGTTAGAGTTAGGATCCAAGCTTTACAATTTCATTTATATGACATGTAGTTTTATGGTTAGGGTTAATAAGTGGCTATATGTTACACTAAAACAAAGGGCATGGTTAATGGAAGTATGAGATTTAGGTGTAGTGTTGGAGTAGAACTATGGTCAAAATTGAAACATGACTCAAACAATGGAAAAAAATCAATTGTCTCATGTTCATGAAAGGGGAATTATAAGTCCCAACATAACTATTTAGATGATGTAAAAAGTGTGAGAGAATAGATAAGAAGTTAAATTTTATGGAAAATATTTCTCGATGATGATGTGGGAACATTATATATTGGTAAATTTTTAATAATTCTATCGCAAGTTTTAATGTAATGATTAAGAATTGTAATTAATAAATATGTCTATCATGAAGGACATCCATGTAGAATTATGATTTTTAAAATAAATTATTTTTTTGTAGTTTTTCTACTTCTTCAAAGTTACATAGAATATTGGGAAACAAAACTACATGTCACATTCCTCAATGATTAGGATTTTATTATAACCTTTATTTGAGAAATTATTACGAAATATTTCTTGTCATTGAGGTGATGAGAGAGGAGGTGGGCATGTTGGGATCTCTTACAGCTCTGACTCCATCTGAGTTTTTTGAATTGTAATATTGTGTCTGTACAACATCCTCATTCTGAATATTTGCTTTGGCTCCTTCCTCTCCCCAGGTCTTTGTTAGGGATTTTATATGACACTGAGGCTAGGAATGTTGAGAAATGAATGGCATATGAATGTATATACAAGATTTAGGGAATGTGAATACTACAGGTTGGTGTTCTTGGTCATGGTTGTTATCTATTTGTTGGGATTTCACTTGATGTTCTACTTGCATTTTGAATGAGGAATTTGGTATAAAAATATTTAGAAATCTCCAAAAGGCTATGAAATCCTGCAAGGTAAAGGCCAAAAATTAGGGCGTTGGCTAATCTCCAGACAAAATGCACCAAAGACACAAAAAAAAAATTAAAAAAATCAAACATGATTTTTTTAGATCCACAAAAACATAGCAAAATATTCTCAAAAAAATTGTTGTTTTCAATTACAAAATATACAATGAAGATCAAATGCTAAAAGTTTCAAATAAATTCATTGTGTTTTTATTTTTTTAAATTTAGGCAATGGTGACATTTGTAGGGAGGATAGCCACATCTAAAAATTAGAGAGGACCGCATCAATAAAATGATACTGATTTTGATTATTAGATTTTGAAAGCTTCATTCCTTTTTTATACATGTCAAGGAAATAAAACTTTATTTTTAGTTTGATTCTTTTATAGTTATAACAAATTTGTTTTGTAAATTTCACAAAGATTGTATAACCCCAAGCATTTATGTAGAAATTTTGACTCGTGAGCATAGACCTTAAAAAATGAAAACTAGAAATGGATGAAAAAAAAAATTGACCTTTTCTACGCGCAAAAAGATAAAATGATCACATCACTCTCAAATCCTCCATTGACGAAAATAAGAGTGCATTATTTAGGGCTCAAACAAAATGGAAGAGACTGAAAAGAATAAAAGAAAAATAGAAATTGTAGTGTATCCATTAATTTGGCCTTAATTTGAGAGGTTTTTATGGTGCTTTCAACTAGTATTTTTAGGATGTCTTCTCTCAATTTGCAGGTTACATTCCAAATTCCAGATAACAAGATAAATTTTAAAATATAAAATACAAAAAAATCTATTTTAAAATCTTATAACATTTAAGATAGGACTACATGTAACAGATTTGCCAGATTGGTAATTTTACGAAAACAAATATAGGGCATTTGCTTAATCAGATAGTAAATGTTTTTGTTTACGGTTTTAATTATAGTTTTTAGAGTGTTTTAAAGATACTTTTAAAGATATTATTAGTTCATCTAAAATAGTATACTTAATTGTTCATTACAATTTTTTTTTTTTTTAAATAAGATAATTATAAAATTTAATGAAAATAAAAAAATAAAAAATAGTTTATGTAAAATATAAATAAAAATTAAAAATCGTAAATTAATTTGAATTATACTTATGAAAGAATATAAAAGTTAAAAACCTTAAATGCTATAAAAGAGTTTTTAGAAGCATTTTTTCAAAAGTATGTTTATAAACTAAACTATTTTATAATATATATATATATTTTTTTTTTATTTTTAAATATTTTATAAACATACTTATATATATAATTTAAAAGAAATCATTTTTAAATAAAACATTAATAGATTTTTTTTTTCAAATTAGATTGTTTGATATTAGACATTAATTAATAGTAAATATTTGATAAAGTGAATACATTTAAATATAATTAAAAAATAATATTAATAAAAGAAGCTTTTTAAGAAAGAAGAGCAGCTAAGTTTTGTCAAATTTATACTAGAAACATATCTTCACAATTAAAGAGGTCAAGATTTTATCCAAAAAAAAAAAAAATCATTTATAAAGATTATAATAGAAATATCTATTTAATCATAATTGTTGAAAATTTGATGTAATTTAATTTTAAAAAATTAACCTATCTTTGGTTCTAGGATGTCTTTGAGGTTTGTCTTGTGTGGAAGTCTCAGTTTTCTATTGTGGGGTTGATGTTTGATTAGGAGTTTGCCAATTCTTAGGATTTGCACCTTTCAAAGTCAGTTAAGGTTGTGCTATGCTAATTGTGCGGGCATCCACAATGCCATCGTTGGTCACATTCTTGTTTTTGGAGAAAAATTTTGTCTTGTCATTAGATGAGTTGGTGTTTATGTTTTCCTTGTTTATCTTGAGGATTCCCTTATGGATAAGAGCATCTTCAATACTAACCCCCTTTTTCATCAGTTTAGAAATAGTGTTTGGACTCTTGATTTTGAGTTCATACATTAAGTGCGGGACTAAGTTTTCAATGCACAAGTTTACTTGTTCTTCTTCAGGAATGTCTAGTGAGCATTGACTAACTAAGCTTCTCTAGCATAGTAAGAATGTGAGAAATGCTTCTCTTGTCTTTTGTTTAGTTGAGCATAAATCAGAAAGTCTCACCTCATTTGTAATGTTAAAGGAAAAGTGGGAGATGAACTTGTCTATGAGTTTCGACCAAGATTTGATATTACTGGGAAGTTTGGAGTACCATTCAAGTGCAAGCCCACCTAGAGAATGAGGGAACAATCTCATGAGGTGAGTGGGCTCATCATTGAGTTTGGTACATGAGGCACAAAATTCTCAAATGTGATCAATAGGGTTTCCTTTTCCTCAGTATTTTTCAAATCTTGGAGCCTCAAAGTGTTTTTGAAATGGAGGCATATACAAACTTTTGACAAATGGATTAGGACGTAGGTCCCTTTCTGTATATAGAGCCTATTTCTTTTGGACTCCCAATGCCTTGACTTGTTTGGAAAGTTGTTTGAATTGTTGCAATAGCTCTTTATTAGGGTTTTTCATGATAGCTTTCCCTTAAAGTCTTTTATGCCTATGAGTAGACCATTTGCTGTGGTGAGAGCTATGTCTACTTGGTTCTAACATTTCTGTGTTTGATGAGTCTAGTGATGTGTCACTAGGTGGTGGAGATGAAGAATTCTTCTTTCAAAAGGTGTGCTATATGTCAAATAGAGCTTCATTTTGATGAATTCATAGATGTAAACCATTTTTGAGTGTCTACAAAGGTACATTACCTTAGATTAGTCCAAGTTTTCAAGGAGACATTGAACCTACTACAACACCTAGTATCAACTAGTTGGAAGCAGTGAAGGTGTTAGACTCAAGGGTGAAGAAGTCTACAAGGACCAAAGAGTATATGGAGCACCTCAATCGGTGGAAGGGAAATCCAATTTCAAAGGCAACTTGGACTTTTGAGATTGAGTTCAAGAATCTTGGACTACCCTTGGACATGCTGCCATCAAGTGGGATTTAGCTTTTTTTCATGGGGGCATATGGTATAGGAGCACCTAGGTAGCCTAAGGGAAGACCTAGGGCCTCTTTTGATATTTTTTAACTTTTAGTGATGCTAACCACATCAATAGAATAATAATAGGATCAACTTGGTCCTAATTTTAGGTTAGATAGGTTAGAAGAGTCCCACAATGCAATATTGCTCCTAATTCATTGCTCAAAAAGTGCCCAATTGGCTCAATAGAACATTTTTGGGTTTTGAGGGATAAATAGGGAAAAAATATGTTATAATTTCCTTTTTAGGTGATTTGGTTCCATATTAGGTCTTTTGGAAATCTTGGAAGAAGGTAGAACAAGTTTGAGGAGACAATTTGAAAAATTGTAGAAATTGCTCATTTCTTACAAAGTTGTCATTGACAACTTTTGTAAGTTTTTGCAAAAAGGAGAAACTTCTTCGTGAGAGTTCTTCAACCACCTTAGTTATTTGAAAACATATATATCAAGTCTAGTTAATACTAAATCCAACTTGTTCCAAGGGTTAGAAAAAGTGGAACTTATAGTGTACGGACTGTGTTCAACATTTTAATATAGCAATTTTCTAGTTTTGTGTGTTCTATTATCAGTACAGATTAGATGTAATGGTTTTGGTGTTGGAAGTGGAGATGGAAATTTTTTCTATATTCTATAGAATTTTTTTTTGTTGATTCATAGTGTTTTGTGTGCCTAAGTAAATTGTTTTGGTGTTCACCAGTTTCTTGGGCTGAACAAGGTCGTGTGTACAAAATGGAGTGCTAGAGCCATTTCCCATCATATGCATGGTATGGCCTCTTGGGATTTGGAACTATACTCCTTGTAAATTATGTAGAGAGAAGGAGAGCCCATTGGAAGCTCAACAAGCATAGTTAATGTGATGCCCTAGACAATCTAACCATGCTTAGTTAGGGATCAGAGTTTGGAAAAAGAGTATTTGGTGTGGATTAAGAGCACAAAGACATCAATCCAGGCATGTGGTGGCAATGACGAAGGTATTGACTAACTACAATCTAAAGGAGAAGTCTTGGTAAGGATTTTTAAAAGATTTTTATCCCAAACATCACCAAAACACTTGAAACCCTCAATTTAAGCCTAAAATTATGATTGTATTGTATAGACAAGTTGGGGGCTTAAGAATTCCAAAATCTTTAAGTACTCTAAAAAGTGTATCAATAAATGTGATTTATTTTGGTTCTTGTTAAGGTATATTTCAAAATATCTCAGGTTTAGTGCACTTGGAGAGCTAATTCTTGTAGCCTTTTTCCAAGCAATTGAGTACAAATTGACCTATGGATTGCAACTTGAATAGGGTTTTGTATTTTTTTTTGTTTGGTATGTTGGTGTATGACCTAAGGCATGCCTAGGTATTCATTTCATCATGTGGGAGATTGAATCAGCATTGGAATTGTTATTGTATTTGAGGACATAATGGGCAAGCTTGTACTAACCTATTGATGTGCACCAATTGAAGAAGTGGGATCTCTTTGATAGAATCTCTAGAGGCATCGAGAGTGAAAGAAGCCCTATTTGATTAGGTGGAAGACCTAAGAAGACCCTGGAGAGATTAGGGTTTATGAAAAAGACTTGTTGTCACATCAGAAACCCAAATAGACAACCTCCATCTTGTATAACCAGGTAGAATCTTCCAATGGTCATCCCTTCCACTTCACTACATACTCCTCATACTACATATTTTTGGTGCTTTGACATACATGACAATCCAAAAATTCTCCAATCTCCTCCTTTTCAGTAGTAGGAATGAGATATGGCTCCGTTATCAACTCCTCCTTTGCACCATCTTCATGATATTCTATTAAGATTGCAATATTGAAAGCAAGGAAAATATGGATCCCATCTAACAACTCCAATTCATATGCATTTCCTTAATTATGTTTATTCAAATCTTGCAGGGACCAGATTTATTTATCTTCATCTTGTTGTAGGTGCCCACTAGAAATTGTTCCTTCTTCAAGTACACCATAACCAAATCCCCAACTTTGAACTCCCTATGTCTCCTCTTTTGATCTACTTTAGCCTTATATTGTAGATTCATCTTAGTAGTATGTGCATGTACCTCCTCATCTAGTTTCTTGACATGTTAAATGAAGTCTTCTAGCTAAGCACTAGTCCTCTCTCCTTGTTCCATCTTCCTCAACTATGATGTAGTCCTTAGACTATGTAATTCCTACCTCTAGTTGACTTTTCTTATTGTTTATTAGATTCTTTTAGGCTATTTTTATGATTATCAATATTTGGTTACCAGGTTTGGTTAAATTTATTTTATATTTAGTTTATTTATATGTGATAAGTCACTTAGTTATTTAATGTGTTCATGATTACTCTTTTGATAATGATAGTTGTATATTCATTTAGTGACTTTCAGTTATTTCATGATGTTAGTTAGATGAATGATTTATATGTGGTTTCTATGTTTACTTACCCCATACTTGCATGTGTATGGTGTATGTGTCTATTTTACTTTATGTATGACATTTTTGATGTGGTTGAGGGATAAATTCATAGTCACCTACTAGTCAGGATCTATATGATGCACCACTTCCTACCATTTCCTATTTAGTTTAGAATATATGTATACGTACATGCATGGATTTATGCAGATAATCCTTGAGTCCAAATCCTAACCTAAGCCAATTGTCCTAGAAAGTAGGACAAGTATCTGAGTTGTCTACCCGTCCGAGTTCATCAAGTGACATGAATTCATGATTTTGACCATGGAGTTTGGTTTAGTGTTTTGTACTTTATTATGGGTTATCATATTTGATTTTGTGGGTCTGTGATGATTTTATGTTAAATCAAATTAAAAGATATTTAATGATTTAATTTAATGGAAATTTTATAAAGAAAATTTAATATTTGATTATATTTAAATCATTGAGAAATATTTAAATAAAAGAATTAAATTTAAAAGATTTGATTAAAGTTCTAATTTTGGTGTGTTTATATTATATAATTTAATAAATATTATTTAGGAGTTTTATTTTAAATAATAAACTCTAAATAATATTATTAGTTGAATTAATAAATAAATTATTTAAAAGAATCTCATGATTTAATAAGAGAGAGAAAATAGTAATTTAATAAAGTTTACTTTAAATAAATGGAAAAAAGGTTATGCATGAATATTAAATATAATAAAATAATAAAAGATAAAGATCAATGAATTTTCTCATGTGATTTCACAAACAAAGCCCTAAATTAGGGGGAAAATGTTTATTAGCAATTTAGAGTTCATTTCTCAAAAAAGGGGGATTTGGAGGAGCAATATCTAAGGAGGTTTTCAGAAGAAAGAGGATTACTTGGGTGCTCCATGCATTTGTCATTTTAGCATCAGGTCCAAGTAGGATCTTGTGGGTTTGTGCAGTAGTTGGTCGTTCTTTGATTTCTCTATCTGCTTTGTGTTTGTGAATTTATTTTTAGAATTCAATTGGGTTGAAACCCTTGTATGTGATTTTATTGTACTTCATTTGAGAAACCTCTATATATGCTTGAGAATATGAAACCCTTGTTGTGATTGTACTGATTTTTGTTTCTAAATCATTTGTAAACAAATGAAGATCGAAACCCTTGTTGAGAACAATTGTTATTGTATTGTCCATGTTTTAAATTGAAATCCTTGCATGTGAAATATCATTCTTCAATTGAGAAATATTTGTTTATGTTTGAAAAATAAATCAAGATTTAGGATGTGAAATTCAATTGGTTATCCATAATTTTCCTATCAAATTTGTTATGAAAAATTTATAAAATATATATATATGTTAATAAAAATTACCACAGTAAAATATTTAGTGTGATAATTTTATCACATATCATTGTTCGAAAAATGTGAAAATTCTTTTTAAGGGGGGAACTATTTTCTATTTTAATGTTTTTATTTTTTTTTTAAATTTAAAAATATATAGATAAAATTTTAATGTGGACTAGGTCACAACTTCCCCGTCCCTTGGCTACAATAGTAGCTTGGCTGCGAAGGTAGCCAAAGCTATTGTGAGCAGCCAAAGCTACCACGACAATCAATGCTACTACTACAACGGCCTACAAGCCTTCTCTAAAATATTTTTAAATTATTTTGTTTTCATTGATTTAGTTTGTTAAATTTATCATTTAATACTTAATAATGTATTACGTATTATTAATAAATGTTATTATATAAAACTTAGAAACTATAGATTTTAAGAGATTAGTGTTTTATTATTAATTATTATTTAATAAATTATTACTTTAAAAATTAAGGGTGTTATTTAATTTATATAATAATTATTAAAAAAAGTGGTTATGATGTTATCCTTAAAGTTCGGAAAAATATAATGATATGTTAGTTAGAGAATTTTAATGGATATTGGTGTTGCTAAATCAATAGTTCTTTTATTCCAAATGCGGGTTTTATATTTAAATAATTTATATATGAATTGTTAAGCCTTTTTGAAATTATATAAACTCAAAAACCCTTAACAAATATAATACTTTGAAAAGATGAAAAATTGTAATGTCTATGTTTACTAAACTCTTATGTTTTGAAAATGAATTTAACTATGAAACAATGTTTAAACAACTTTATATGAATTGTTGAATCATCTAGGATTCTAGTGAACTCAAAAACCTTAGTGAATGTAGCAACTAGAAAAATGGAAACTGAAACCTAGTTTGAGATCAAAAAAATTATGAACTGTAATATTTGGAAATGAAAATGGAAGCTTGAAAACCTATAGTCAAAATTAAACTTGTGGGTTTTCCAAAGCCTAATGAATTATGAAAAATGACTTGTATGTACTCTCTATGTAACATTTGATTTACTAATGTTAGGGTTTTCGGATTTGACTTAGCTTTGGCCAATCAAGATATTTACCAGAGGCTAGGGGGGTTTTGTCCTATGATGTCATGATAACATTTTGTACACAATATTTTATACTTGACCATGGTGATGTGTTTTGTGTGTTCTATGATGAGTTTGATCAGATATTTTGATGTGCTTTCTAGTTTCTTGTGTAGAACGAAGGTGAATTGTATGACTTTTCTGGTATAACCTTTTGAGTCTTTGATCAGTTATCTTTGGATTCCTTCCTAGTTGCTTGTATGGGACTAAGGTGATTAAATATATATTTTTGGTGATGTCATGTTATGACATGGATTTTGTATATGTGTACTTGATTTTAAATTAGTCCTATTAGGATGATCATATTGGTGAAATCTATGATTTTGATTAGTAATATTTTAGTGCTTTCTAGTTGCTTGTTTAAGAACTGATGTGTGGGTTAGATCATTTGAGATCTTTTCCTTTTTCTAATCTTAGGGTAGGTTATATGTATGTCATGTTGGGAAGTGGATTGCAATGGAGGTCAAGGCCCTAAAGAAGATGTTTGGTAACCCATTGTAGGTTATTTTAATAAGTGATACATTTCATTCAATGGGTTTAAAATGAATTAATAAGATATTGGTACCATAGAAAGACACTAGGGGATCCACAGTATTAAAAGACTATCAGGGTAACCTTAGAGCTTACTTGTTAGTATGCCTTGTTTGTACAAAAGGATATTGATTTTGCATAGAGACACTAGGGGGTCTAGAGTTCATAGTGGCTACTAGGGTAACCTTAGAGTTGGCTCATGTGATGACACTTTCCCACTTGCATAGTAGATTTCCTACATGTCATTGTTAACTCTGGGATTATGAAATGACCCTAGCTATAAAGGTCACTAAATTCCAATATTGTACTGTGGCAATTCGTCAAATAGTTTGCAAACAGGCTCTGATACCACTGAAATAACCCCGTCAGGTATTTGCTCCTTTTACACCCAAAACTCAAAAACTTCAAAGGTTAGATGTCTCGTCAAACACTTTGCATGTAACCTTCAGTTTGTATTATTTCCAACAAAATTCCCCAAGTAATATAGATGCAAAAAATAGGCAATAATACCAGCGATATTCAAGAAAGAATTTTTACTACAATCAAATGTTTCAAAGTTTAATCACAAATTCAATAATCAAATGATAGACCTGGACTTTATAGAATCCTGAGACAAAGTCTGCTTAATCCCAATTGGTAGAGGAAGCTGATGCCGCCAACTTACTACCACTCTGTTCGGTCTGTGCACAATTTCTCCCGTGAAATTATACAAATTTGCGCACCAATACCTCTGAACGGATACGATTTGCACTCCTTCCTTAATTTGGTGATTCGTCTTGTGACCTGCAGGTTTATTTTCTCATTATCTATACTCCGCGGAAAGTTTCTTATCCCAACTTTGGCGACCACTATCCTTGATTTTTTTAATAAATTGCAATCATCAGCAGGATGCCCGAACTAATAGAAGTTATGTCCGCCGGTTGTCAGAAGATTACAGGGGTGATGCGGGCCAATTTAAGACGTTTACACCCTCACCAATTCTGGAAACCGATGTACTCCCACCTTTGTAAGATTGATCCTATAATAGGGAATCAGTCTTGCGAATAATCTGAGCTCTGTTGATTTTGACAGCTCTTTCAATTTGACACCAGGGATGAGGCGCCTCCACTTTCAGTGCAAATCGATGATTAAAGAACTGTCGTTTCTAGCTATGATAGCTATATACTGTGGCAGTCTCTGCGTGGATAACATTCGTTTATTTGCCATTGATGGAAACGGATCGGAGAGATGGGTCTGGATCTCCTCAATCCGCCCCGATCTTGCTCCTCCCTTCTACTGTCTGCTCACGCTGCGCCCCTTTTTCTTTAAATTTATATTGCCCTTCACTGTTGGGCCCGAATTCGAACTGATATAGAGTGCCCTCACTGCCCAGATACCTCTGCAGCTACGCCCATACCGTGGATCTGCTGGTTTCGCAGGTGTCTTAGGTGCCCTTATGAATGATGACAGTAATCACCATATGCATGAAACCCGTAATCAAAGGTACTGGATTTCCTGGCTAGGTCGCAAAGGAGTATTCAAGACAGCAGTCGGGAAAATTCAATGACGCATTCAGCCTTGCGTAGCCAACCCTCCACTTGGTGCATAAATACCAGGCTGAGAAAATGATCTTTGATAATCTTCAAACTCTTCTTACAAATCTAAATTGATATCAGTCTCTAGAAGCATTAAATCTGAACCACAGAAATTGGCCTTAAGCCACAAATAATTGCCCTGATGAAATGACTAAATGTCACCTCCAATCTGCAATAATTCGGATGATATTTCACACCCTCAAAATTGCGTACCGATTGAGAGTTTTCGTTCTCAATGGCCAACTGTGACAATTGTAGAAACCCTAGGTTCCACAATGCACCTGTGATTGAATCACAATCTGAAAACAAAGAGAGATAATCAACTGCCTAATTTGAATGGAGCCCCGGGGTGCCTATTTATTCTTTTTTCTCCATCCTCTCCAGAGACTTCTAGAACAATTTTGATCTTATCCCTCAAGTGACTTTATTAAATATTTTTATAATCCAAGTCACTTTATTAAATATAAAGTTATTTATTTATTTAATTAAAATAATTAATTAGTCGTCCTTGGACAACCAGTATTAATTAAATTAATTAAATCGAACTGTCACCAAAAATTGGGGACATGACAGTCCGCCCTTCCTGAAATTGCTTGTCCCCAAGCAATGGCTGAACCATGAACCAATCAGTCTTCCTGGATCCCAAATGTAAATCTGTGTATCATCCCAATCCTCATCATACTCCCGTGGAGAAATCATCAATACCAGTAGCTGAGAAACTGTACTCAACATACAAACAACTGACAACTCTGATGAAACTATCTGTAAACCAACTGTAGATGTCAGTAGAAGAAACCATTCTACAGAACTCAAGCCAACTGAAACATCAACTCTATCAAAACTCAAGCCCCCGTCAGAATGACACTTGCACCCAACTGCAGTGTAGATATGACAACAGCCATAGGTACCTGAATCATTGCCATCAAATCCAATCTCTGAAAAACTACTCCGAGTGTGTCGATGCTGCAGGCTGAATAACTTGCTACTACCACTTCTTTTTTCGAAAGAAGGTGCCAATCTATCCCCTAATGGATGGTAAGAAACTGGTGCCAATCTACATCTGCGTGAAATAAAATCTTCTATCTCTATGTCAAAAGGAAAATGATGAGCGTACCCTACCGCATAACGTTGATAAGAACCTCCAAACTCTGCTGCTGGCTCATCATCACTGAACTGGGAATCAACAGATGGCTCCATTTTCTGACTCCGAGTGACTGTAGGTTGGATAGGATCCCGTGCATTCTGCTCAACAAACCCTTCCTCGAGATCCCTGTGAGGTAGCATAGTAGAAAGGACCCCTATAATCTTCTCAACCAATCCGCGAATAACACTAGTATCTTGGATGAGAACACCTTCTGTCACCTTATGCGAGTCTAACTGAACACATGCACTATCCAGCAAATATTCCATGAACGGTTCAGTGCAGTAAAAATTATATGAGGAAACATTAACATATTCCCCTTTACACCACAATTGGTCCTCCTGTAAGGGTGGCATACTTAGCTGTACCACACTATCAACTATCTGAGAAGAATCAATCTGGAAACTTGACTCTACCGGTATCCCAAACTCATTAAAACCAACTTCTTCCAAACCCTGAACATGTGTGTCAGTCTCAACAATAAGCTCCTCAAAAGCAACTGTAGGAGTGTACTTACCATTATCTACCTCAATAGACAAATGAACTGGGTCTGGGGCTGGTTTTGACCACAAATGCTCCAACTCCACAGTCACCTCCTTCAACTGAAACTGCGACTTCTGTAGATCTCGTTGTGTGTCCTCTAATGCCTCAGTAGTCGCTATGAGCTCTTGGGAAAGCTCACTCACCTCCTCTTCACGATCCAAGAGTGCCTCATATGCTATACTCCCCCACTCAACCAAGTGGTCACGGTCGGCTACCAATCGTAAATAATCCTGCTTCAATATCCGAACAGCTTCACGCAAGGCATGAATCTTTGCCAAAGAAAAGTAACCACCGCTGGACTCATCTGTCATAGAAGAACCCCAACCAATAACAGCCAACAACTGACGAGCAGTATCAAAATGCTCACAAGCGATAGCAATGTCTCGCTCACTAACTTTCAACTGGCTAACCACATGATGGCTCTGGCTGAACTGTCTCGAACAATCTTCTTCTGGAGCTCTTAAAGGAGTATCCTTAATATTAACATCCATATCTCGTGAATCATCTCCAAGGTCCATATCAATATCCAAATTGTCAAAAATTGTAGTACTGCTGTCAAGCTCTTCCGTACCCAAAGAAACTGTCAAAGAAGCTGTGTCTTCAAAACTGTCCATTTCATCCTCCTGGATGTCATCAAGGCCAAAATGATCCTGGGACTCATCCGTACACACTGGCAAATATGAAAAATCTTCAACACCTTTCAGCAAGAAGGGTCGTCTACATATATGAACCAAGCCCAATACCGATGTATAAAAACTAATACCAACATCGGATGTTCTGTTGGCACAAGGGAAGACAACACCGTATATTCTGCTAATCAAATCCATGATAGTACTCAAACAATCATGGCTATCATAAAGTGCTAAAGATCTTCAGTTGAATGAATCCCAAATGCTGCTGAAACATTCCCAAATCCATATGCAAGAAACAACTGGTAACTCAAGCAAACTACTTACCTGAGTAATGTGACCAATACCAACTAACTTCACATACCTGTCTGCCATTGTCCTTGTATCCTGGATGTGAATGCAAGATGAACTCGTAACATTATCAGCTACCATATATGATCCCTCTTCTGTCAAAAACTGAGTGCAAGATGATCTTAAGCTCAGCTCCATGTCGTGCTCTTGCCCTTGTTTCTCCCAGTCCTGTAATGCCAAAGTTGCTCGAGTGTCCTCAAGCTCGCAAGAAAGCTTGACAACTTCCTCCTCCTTCCTCCTTACGGCATCTGAATAGTCTTTGGCAAGGCTTAGAAGATGGTCACGATCTGATAGAAGATGTAAATAGCTCAGCTTCGTCGTCCCCATCCCTTCACCAATTGCATGTAAGTCACAGCAGGAAGAATTTGCCTGAACTCCCTTATATCTTCCTCGTAACTGAATCATCTGGATGTGCGCTTCTAACATCTCCCACATCCTGTCATGATGAGATAAAGAAGCCACAATACTATCTTTACTTACCTTCAGCTGGCTGGACAAATCATGTGAAGTACTGCCATTCTCATCCTCATGTGATGAAGCATCTAACTGAGCCTGGTACTCTCTCTCAGCAAAATCATGAATGCTCGATGTCTGCTCATTTCCACCAGGTATCTCATCATCATGCACAATGACATCTTCATCGTCATCTGAACTCACTTCACTGAAATCATTGCTTGTCGGAACCAAACTACCTTGAGCTGAGACATCACCCTTGGAAAGCTCGTATTCAATTGTCTCAACTTGAGTGTCAAGTTGACAGTTACTATCCATCAGCGTAATGTCCTTCACTGCTTCTTCCTGTGACCGAACTGAAGCCTCTGACCGGTTGCACACTTGTTTCTTGAATTCCTCATTAAGGTTCCTAGTAACATCTCTCATTGTATCAGTCAACGCTTTGTGAGAAGATTTGTCAAAACGAAATCCAGTTGATTTATTCACCTTAGCTGGGACGGACAGCCTGTCAAGCATACAGTGGTGTTTAACCAACAGTTCAGACATGTTATGTTTGATTTTTCTGAGCTCATCCTGAATGCCTAAATAGTCCTCCTTTCCACATTTCCAACTCTGCATACTATGTCTATTACTTGTCCGAGATTGTGTCCTTGGAGACTTTGTGCTGTACCTGTCCATGTTGGTTGAAGTAGAGTGCTGATCACTCATGTAAGTCGGTTCTCACCCCACAGGATGGCAAGAAAACCGCTCTGATACCACTGAAATGACCCTAGCTATAAAGGTCACTAAATTCCAATATTGTACTGTGGCAATTCGTCAAATAGTTTGCAAACAGGCTCTGATACCACTGAAATAACCCCGTCAGGTATTTGCTCCTTTTACACCCAAAACTCAAAAACTTCAAAGGTTAGATGTCTCATCAAAAACTTTGCATGTAACCTTCAGTTTGTATTATTTCCAACAAAATTCACCAAGTAATATAGATGCAACAAATAGGCAATAATACCAGCGATATTCAAGAAAGAATTTTTACTACAATCAAATGTTTCAAAGTTTAATCACAAATTCAATAATCAAAAGATAGACCTGGACTTTATAGAATCCTGAGACAAAGTCTGCTTAATCCCAATTGGTAGAGGAAGCTGATGCCGCCAACTTACTACCACTTTTTTCGGTCTGTGCACAATTTCTCTCGTGAAATTATACAAATTTGCGCACCAATACCTCTGAACGGATACGATTTGCACTCCTTCCTTAATTTGGTGATTCGTCCTGTGACCTGCAGGTTTATTTTCTCATTATCTATACTCTGCAGAAAGTTTCTTATCCCAACTTTGGCGAACACTATCCTTGATTGTTTTAATAAATCGCAATCATCAGCAGGATGCCCGAACTAATAGAAGTTATGTCCACCGGTTGTTAGAAGATTACAGGGGTGATGCGGGCCAATTTAAGACGTTTACACCCTCGCCAATTCTGGAAACCGATGTACTCCCACCTTTGTAAGATTGATCCTATAATCGGGAATCAGTCTTGCAAATAATCTGAGCTCTGTTGATTTTGCCAGCTCTTTCAATTTGACACCAGGGATGAGGCGCCTCCACTTTCAGTGCAAATTGATGATTAAAGAACTGTCGTTTCTAGCTATGATAGCTATATACTGTGGCAGTCTCTGTGTGGATAACATTCGTTTATTTGCCATTGATGGAAACGGATCGGAGAGATGGGTCTAGA
>CM053786.1:722075494-722090494 GCA_028749045.1 Cupressus sempervirens | reverse complement strand
TCGATATTTGTAATTTAGAGTTTTGATGACAATTGGAATGGAAAGAGGCATTTTGTCAAACCAGGGCATAGGAATGAGTAAATTTGGTAATAGGGACACTGTGTGTGTCGGAGATTTAACATAGTAGGGTGATGATTTTGCATTAGGAGATTATAGATGTTTGGTATCAGCAAATTTTTAAAATAAACAATGGAAACGAATATTCATTTATTTCAATTCTGACTTTATAATCATAAGGTTTTCTATAATTATATTTATATATATATATTTATTTATTTATTTATTTATTTATTTATTTATTTATTTATTTATCTGTATCAATATATGTATATTTCTTTATGAATAGATTGTTAGAATTTAAGTTTATAATAATAATCAAGAGGTTGTTGTGATGGCTAGTTATGGAAATGGAAATTGTTTAATTTTTTTAATATTCTAACGTTAATTAGTAATAGCATTCGCGGATAGTTTTATTTTGGTATTTTAAAATTTGAAATGTATATTTTGTGAATCTTGAGATAGTCAATTATTTACTATTCAAATTAGAGTATAGTTTATTTGTGTTTTCAAAAACTTGGTTGCTTGTGAAGTTTAAAGAGGACAAGGCTGTTTGGTTACATAAATTGTGAAGTGTATGAAAGGTTACAAATATGGTTTCATTTGGTTCAATGTGATATTTCTATTTGCTGATTCAATTATTATATTGAAGCAAATGAGATAAGTGTATTAGTTGGAATTGGAAAATTTAATCTATGATTTCTTCCAATTAGTATAACTTGAATTATGTGTATGTTAGATTATGCAAGTGTGATCCTTTAGATTGGGTGGCTGTCATAAAGCGAGTAACTTGTGGTGATAGAATTATGATGTTGGATGCCCTCCGACACTAGTCTAGATACTTATGGGAAAGTTTATGATTGTTATTTAATCAAGTGGTAACATTTAAAATCTTATGGGTCGAGAATCATATAATAAGATAAGAACATTATGGTTTCACCTGACATAGTGAGTTCTACGAGTGGTTGAACGTAGATTCTTATGTTGACACCCATGGACTACTGGATCATTACCTTGTCATATTCTATGCGAGTTTATTTCTGCATATCTGTGTGTAAGAAATTATGTACTTGCATTACAATTTTAATGTGAAAAGAAAATTGTATTTTCAGTATATCTGTTGTTTGGATTTAATGATGATAGTTTTATTATAAAATCTAATGTACAGGTTCACTAGAAGTTTTATTGACTTAATTGTGTTCTAAGCCCTGTTTTGTGTGTGTGGTTGTGCTGATTTGTTTTTAGGTTCGAGACATGTTTGATTTCGGACCTAGAAGAATACTGGCTGCTTATATTTAAAATTAATGAATAATTTGAATTTATTTTATTGCTATTGTTATACTTTTAATAAGAGTATCGTTATGTTGTATACTCTGATGTAATAACTTTGGTAATATACATTGTTGATTATGAGTACTTTACTCTATCTGTTGTGTAAAGGATAATTTGTAATAGGATTATTTTTATAAATTAAAAAAAAATGCTTCGGGATTTAATCTCTTTTGTATGATTGATTTTAGTTGTATGGTTATGTGTTGGTTAGAGTATTACATTTCAAAAGTCAAATATTTGATTTAAAATCAATTTTTAAAATTTAAATTACATCAAATTTTCAATAATCATGATTAATGACATGTTTCTATTATAATCTTTATAAATTCAAATTTGTTTTTTTGCTAAACTCTTGACTTCTTTAATTATGAAGATATGTTTCTATTATAAATTTGACAAAATTTAGCTTCTCTTCTTTCTTAAAAAGCTTTTATTATTATTATTATTTTTAATTATAAAAATTTATTCACTTTATCAAATATTTACTATTAATTAGTTTCTAATATCAAGCATTCTAATTTGAAAAAAAAAAAATCTACTATAAGTCTATAAAAACTAATGTTCACTTTAAAGATGATTTCTTTTAAAAATATATATATATTATATATATATATAGTTTTATTTTTATTTTTAAATAGTTTATAAACATACTTTCTAAGAATTAAGGTTTTTAACTTTTATATTCTATCATAAGTATAATTTAAATTAATTTATGATTTTTACTTTTGTTTATTTTACATAAACTATTTTCATTTTTTGATTTTCATTAAATTTTTTAATTTTCTAATTTTATAAATATTCTTTCTAATGAACAATTAATTATATTATTTTAGATGAACAAATAATATCTTTAAAAGTATTTTTAAAACACTCTAAAAATTATTATTAAAATTGTAAAGAAAAACATTTGTTATCTAATTAACGAAACGTGCTATATTTGTTTTTGTAAAATTCTCAATCTAGTAAATCTGTTACATGTGGTTCTATCTTAAATGTTATCAGATTTTAAAAGAGATTCTTTGTATTTTATATTTTAAAATTTATCTTGTCATCTAGAATTTGGAATTTAACCTGTAAATCAAAAGAAGACATCCAAAAAATACTATGTTGAAAGAATAATAAAAACCTCTCAAAATAAGGCCAAATTAATGAATACACTACAATTTCTATTGTTCTTTTATTTTTTTCAATCTCTTCCATTTTGTTTGAGCCCTAAATAATGCACTCTTATTTTTTTCAATGGAGGATTTGAGAGTGATGTGAACATTTTATCTTTTTTGCATAGAAAAGGTCAAAATTTCTATTCATCCATTGCTAGCTTTAGTTTTTTAAGGTCTATGCTCAGGAGTATGGATTGTATATATTTATAGTAAAACAATTTGAAAGTAACATTAATTTCAAATCAAGATAATTAAAAGTATCAAAATTTCTACCCAAATACTTGGGGTCATATGATTTATGTGAAATTTACACAAAAAAATGTTATACTTATAAAATGATAAAAGTAAAAAAATAAAGTTTTAACTACTTGACATGCATAAAAAATAATGGAGCTTCCAAAATCTAATAATCAAAATCAGCAGCATCATTTTACTAATGCGGTCCTCTCTAATTTTTAGATGTGGCTAACCTCCCTACAAATTGCACCATTGACTAAATTTCAAAAAAATAAAAACACAATGAATTTTGTGGATCTGAAAGAAATCATGTTTGACTTTTTTTTTCTTTGGTGCATTTTGTTTGGAGATTAGCCAGCACCCTAATTTTTGGCCTTTACCTTGGGGGATTTCATGGCCTTTTGGGAATTTCTAAATATTTTTATACCAAATTCCTCATTTGAAATGCAAGCAAAACATACAAGTGAAATCCCAACAAATAAACAATAGCCATGACCAAGAACACCAACCTATAGTATTCGCATTCACCAAATCTTGTAAATATCATCACATGGCATTCATTTCTCAACTTTCCCAACCTCATTCACATATAAAATCTCTACCAAAGACCTGAGGAGAGGAAGGAGCCAATGCAAATATTTAGGATGATGATGTTGTATAAACACAATATTATAATTCAAAAAGTTCATATGGAGTCAAAGCTGTAAGAGATCCCTACATTCCCACCTCCTCTCTCTTCACCTCAATGATGAAAGAAATATTTTTCAATCATTGTTCAAATAAAGGTCATAATTAAATCCCAATCATTTAGGAATGTGACATGTATTTATATGATTATAAAGAATTTTTTTGTATATAGTTCATTCGTTTCTCTAGTTTCAGACTTTTTACTTTTTCTAATTAGTTGTTTTGAGAGTCATGTTTCTCATTATTTTATGTAAATTTCAAGAAGTAGAAAACTACAAAAAATTAACTTATTTTAAAAAAAGATGTCTTCAATGGATGTGGATACTGTGTTAATTAAGAAATAAAATCATAAATCTAAATAGATGTCCTTCATGATAGACATATTTATTAATTACAATTCTTAATCATTACAATAAAACTTGTGATGGAATTATTAAAAATTTAACAATATATAATGTTCCCACATCATCATGGAGAGATATTTTCCATAAAATTTATCTTCTTATCTATTCTTTCACACTTTTTACATCATCTAAATATTTATGTTGGGAATTATAATTCTCCTTTCATGAACATGATACAATTAATTTTTTCCCACTATTCAAGTCATGTTTCAATTTTGACCATAGTTCTACTCCAAATACTCCAACACTACACCTAAATCTCATACTTCCCTTAACCATATCCTTTGTTTCAGTATAATATTTAGCCACTGATTAACCCCAACCATAAAACTATGTATCATATAAATGAAATTGTAAACCTTGGATCCTAACTCTAACCCTAATCTATATGAGATTGTACACCTTGGATCCTAACTCTAACCCTAATCTATACAAAACATTTCTTTATAATCGTATAAATACATGTCAGATTCCTCAATGATTAGGATTTTATTATGACCTTTATTTGAAATCTAAGTAATGTTTCCTTAGTGAAATCCTTAGTGCAAGGCATTAGTAGTTGAATCATCTGCACTATTAGCTTGAATGGTGGTGTCAAACTTATCAAGATCTTCCATATGACGTACTCATCTTCCTTGTTTCCATCACAAGACCAAATACCTACAATCATTTCTGATATTATGCTAATATAACTTCTTATAGATTCATCTTCTTTCATTCTAGCTTCTTGAAATGCACATATCCAATTTCGTAATCTCATTCCTTTTGCATGATCATCACCTTCAAAAGTAGACTGCAAAGCTTTCCAAATTTCATGAGATGTTACAAGTAATTTTACCTGACTGTACTCATTCTCTTGAAGTTCCATCAGTAGGGCTTCTTTTGCTCTCATATTATACATGAATAGATCTCTCTCTTCTTCATTGCAACCCTTAAGGTCTTCTTCTTTAACAATTGTCTTCTAAATTTTTTCAAGATCCAATATCCTGAACCCATTCACAACACAAGTCTTCATTTACTCATTCCAACTATCATAGTTGGCCCCTTCAAATCTTGGACTATCCTTCCTACACATATTGTCCATTGATCTCCCAAAATTATTAAGCTTTTTCTTCAAGGACCTAATGCTCTTATACCAATTACTAGAATATATAATGCACTGATATAACAGAGAGTGGGGAGGGTGGATCAATTATCCAACTAATATAACAATTAACAATCATAAACAATCTTAATCATATGATTAATGTAAAATGAAACCACAACAAGATACTAATATACAATAACACTAGATATGTTAACTAGGAAAACACTTGATTAGAGGGAAAACTCCAGTGGGGATGGTACCCACAAAATGATGTACTAATATAAATATTCCTTGTTAGAGGATAGACCCTATTAGGAGTTTGTTATAATATTCAGTACATATGAGTCCCTATTAGGAGACATTGAATCCCTTTTAGGAGATTCCAACCATGTTAGGATTTATGCCAACCTTGTTAGAAGTTGTGGAAGATAATTGGACCCATTGCCCAAATAGCTTCGAGGGCAAGACCAACAAACTCACTGTCCAAATGATCTCTATATTATTCTTTATAGAATAAAAGAAATGAAATGTACTACCTTCCTCTATATTTTTCCTATCAACCAAACTTTTACACCTTTAGATCTTGTAATCAAATCTCAAATCTGACATCCAATAATCCCTTGTATCACTTACATGCATTCAATAAGCACTCTGCTCCTTTTCACAATTTGCACTTCAACAACAATCTCAATCCACGTCATAATTTTTACAATCAAGGAAAAAATCTTTACTTTATACCATATCTTCATAATAATTTCTTAAGTCAACCTTGAGGTTTTCCCAATTAATTAAAATAAGATAATTAATTTAATTACAATTACAATAGTAGTGCCAGCTCACAGTCTATACAAAACTTCATATGTGTCATACTAAGGCTTGTGCACTCACTAATGGCATCACCTAACTATCCTCTATCACTTCCCAACTACACATCACTTCATTACATCTAGGATGTAAGATAGACAACAATTATTAGGAACTAGTTTCCCAATACTCTGTCTCTGAATTGCTCTCTAAATTAGGTACAACTTCCTTACACAATCAACTTAGACTTTGTGCACTTAACCATATCATTAGGACATTGTGTTGTACATATCCATAACTTTTCATGACCAGACATATCCATAACTGTGCATGACCAAACAATCAAACCATTTTTTTGTACCATCAATATCTCTATTAGCTATTCTCCTAGTCTTTATAGAAATAGTCCTATGTTGACATCATTGAAAAACACAGTCATGAATGCAACATATCAATACTCTCCAATGCTTAGGAGACTCCTCCAATTTAGTATCATCAACACTCATACTAATAGATTCTCCTTACTCAAGTGTATCGAGAAACTAGAGATAATTTTTGGACACATAATCAATTCCTTCCCTTTGAGTGAAACCTCAAGCAACAAATCTTTCTTTATGTTTTTCAATACTACTATCTAAAGCATAATTGATTTTATATAACCATTTTGATGAAACACATGATTTTTCTTTTGGCCTACTTATAATATCCCAAACATTATTTTATAATATGGATTGATATTCTTCTTCCAAAGCTTCTTTTCATGCTTGACAAGATAGGGCTTCTTCATTAGTTGATGGTTTGGAATTTGTAAGGTAAGTGACTAGTGTAGTGTAACAAGATTTATTTTAGGGTTTCTTTCTCTCTCTAGAGATTGCATCTAGTTGAACATTATTTTATTCAATCATTTTTCTTCCCCATAAGGTCCTTTTCTTGATATTAGAGATGTCTCTATTTTTAGTGCCAGGTAATAGTTCATTCTATTCTGATATGTTCTCCCCCTAATTATGAGTTTGCAAATTTTCATCTAATTTTGTGAAGGGATTATTTTGTGTACTAGTGGATAGTTTTAAAGCAATGTTTTCTTAAAATTTTACATCTTTTCTGATTTGAATAGATCTCTACCAAATTATACAGACACTATAGCCATTATTGTTTTCACTCGACTGAATAAATATACCTTTCTTCCTGGATAGTTCTAACTTGGTTCTCTTTTCCTTAGGTATGTGAATGTAAAAAAGGAAATAAAATATTTTTTGATGACTTAAGCTAGGTTTAATTCCTATAGAGGCTTCTTCGAGAATTATTATTTTTAGGATTGAGTGTGCGCATCTTTCTTGAATGTAAACAAGAAAATTAGTGGCCTCAACCCTGAATGAGAAATGTAAATTTTGATCATGTAGCATGGTGTTTGGTGCTTCAAAAAAAATTTTTTTTTTCTTTGTATCAGCTTATTTTTTTTAGGATTATAAGGTATAGTATACTTCCTCTTAATCCCAATAGAGGTGCAAAAGTCTTTTAAATTTTTAGAGGTGTATTCACCCCCATTGTCTGATCTTAGAGTTTTTATTATTTTTCACGTTTGATTTTTAACAATTTCTTTAAACTCATTAAATTTTGATACAAATTCATTTGATTCTTTGATTTTTAAAAAGTAAATCTAAGTTTTCCTTGAAAAATCATCAATGAAGAATTTGTAGTACGAGTATCCTCCTAGAGAAAGTGTTGGCATACACCCACATAAATGAATGTGGACTAGTTCCAGAACTAATTTAGATTTGTATTCACTTAGAGGAAAATATATTTCAACATTCTTTCCTAGAGAACATCCTTTACAAATCCCTATATGGTTTGAATTTAAGTTAGGTGCTCCAATGGTGATTTTTTCTATATTTTGTAGTGTACTGAATCCAATATGTCTGAGCTATCTATGCCATATTTCATTAGTATTTTGTACTTCAATATTTATGTCTTTCTTTTGAATGTTAGATAGTTTATATAGGTTTCCATCTCTACACCCTATGGTGACATCATTCTTGAGATTAGAGGTTTTCAGGCAAGTTAAAAACTTTATCTTCATTAAAGGTGACTTGATAACCTTCATCTACAAGTCTAGAGATGGATACTAGATTCCTTTATATTCCACAAATGAAAATAACATCTTTCAATTTTATAGTAATCCTAGTTCTTATTGTATAGAACAAGTCCCAAGTCCTTTTACTGGGTAGGTTGAGTTATCTCCAATGTTGATTCCATTAGTGAGATATTTTCTAAGAGTTTCAAACTTATCTGTTAATCATGTTATGTGATGAGATGCCCCACTATCTATGATCCACACATTTTTTGTTGGATTTCATCTCACATGATAGAGCTAAGTAGAATAATAGATTTCTTCATTATTTGTTTTAGCTAAGGAAGCTAGAATGTTTTCCCTTTATGGACAAAGTCTGAAAGTATGTCCAAATTTCTCACATTTGTAACATTGAACTTTGAAGAAGTCTTTTCTATTGTTATTATTGTTTCCTTTTCTTTGATTATTTCTCTTCCCTTCAATTTTTCTCTTCTTCCCTTTGCTATTAGAGACTGAGAAAAGAGCTTGATTTTATCCCTCTTGATTTGAAATGATTCCACTAGAAACTACCCTTCATTCTTCTAATGTGCAATCATTTTTAAGTTGATCAAAAGCTTGTACTGACAATCTGTTGATGGCTTGGATGAATACTTTCCAAGATATAGGTAGTTCTCTAAGTGCTATTATGGATAATTCTTGATCTTCTACTTTTTTTTAAATAGAAGATAGATGATTCTTTATTTTGGAAACTCTTCCAAAGTTGGATGAGATTGATTCTTATTTATTTATTTTTATATTTATAAGTTGATTTTTTAATGTGAGCAATTTACTCTAGTTTTTGAACTAAAATGTATCCTTGATTATTTTAAAGACTACAAATGCTTTCTTGAGGTTCAATATGGAGGGAAGAATGTGGCTTTTTATTGAATTGACAATAATTTTCCTGGCTTTATTATTTTGCCTTTTCCAAGTTTCTTATTTTTGCCCCATTTTTTAGGTATTCAAATCTCAATTTCAATTAATGATTCTAATTCCAATTCTTTGAGTATAGTTGTAATTCAAAATTTCCATGAGGAGAAGTTTTTTTCACTTCAAGCTTGTACTCAAATCTAACATTGTCTTCCATGATGTCATTTTATTTATTTATGACTTGAAGAATTTTTTAAAAAAATATTGTTTAGTGATCTCTCTACGAAGTAGGCTCTGATACCATGTTAAGTTTATGGATTGAATTAGTGGATATTTGAACTATCTTAGTTTGACCAAAAAAAATTACTAATATTTGTATGAAATCAATTTGTGCAATAGCAGATTTACTAAATATGCATCACTAATACCATTAACTATATATATTAGTCTATACAATAGACAGAGTATTGGATGACTGGGATTTGCATTACCCTAGTGATTGCCGTTCCTCCTAGCCACGAATAGTATTAAGTATCAATTGAAAAGGTTTAGGCCATGTAGGGTCATGACCTTATGTGGGAATGTTTTGCATATAGATGTTGTTTTAGGATTATCAAGAGAGACTAATATGATCGCAGTTCTACTATGATGAACGAATACTAGGAAAGAGTAAAATAAGGTATTTTAAAATAAGAATTTTATGTGTTGATAATAATAATTGTGTGTGTGTGTGTGTGTGTGTGTGTGCGTGTGTACATATCTATATATACACACACACGCACATATGTGTGTGTGTGTGTGTGTGTGTGTGTGTGTGTGTGTGTGTACATATATATGTGTGTGTTTATATGTATATATATGTATGTATATATATACATATATGTATATATATAGATATATATATATACATATATGTATATATATACATACATATATATACATACACACACACACACATATATGTATATATATGTATACACACACACACACACACACATGTATATATATACATACCCTACATGGTTATGTTTTTCATATAGATGTTATTTGAGTATTATTAGAAGACACTAATATTTTCACAATTTTGTTATCATGAACCAACACTAGGCAAGTGTAAAAAAAAGTATTTGAAATATGAATTTTATATATGTATTGATAATAATTATCTATATATGTAGATGTGTGTGCGTGCATGCGTGCGTTGTTGTTGTTTTGTGTGTGTGTGTGGGGGGGGGGGGGGGGGGGGGGGGGCGCGCGGCAAGGGGTGGGGGCATATCTAGAAATAAGAGGGGGCCCATATTATGTTTTTAATAGAATGATGTTTTCAATAGAGAGAGATATTAGAGATAAGGTGTAGTGCCTACCCCTAGTTTGCATTTCTATTATCATTGTCGAACTCTTTTAGGCTAGTTTTATACTTATGATTAGTGGCATTGTTTTAAGATTATCAAATATTGTTTTACATTTAGTTTATTATATGATGAGATTATTTGGTACTCTATATTTCATGTATGCACAATGATTATTACAGTGTTTACAATTATTGATGATGATTATTTAGATGGTTTATTTCTTTTATGTGTTTTTCTTATGGATATTTATCTCATACTGCATGTGTATGGTGTGTGTGTTTGTTCTCTTTATGTATGGCATTTTTAATGTGGTTAAGGAACGGAGTCATAGTCACCTACTAGTCGAGATCTACATGATGCACCACTTCCTGCCATTGCCTGTTTAGCTTAGAATATTAGTTTTGTACATGCGTGGATTTTATGTAGGTTGCAAGTACCAGGGATCGACTTCCCTAAATTGCTAGGATAAGTGTACCCTATTGTATTATCTCAATGGTAAGAGAGGGGAGATAAATTCTTGAGTCCAAATCCTAAACCTTTAAGCCATTTGTCTTAATTGAAAATTAGGACAAGTATCCGAGTTGAGTACTCTCTGAATTCATCCAATGATGCTAATTCATGATTATAACCTTTTAGTTTGATTTTGTATGTATTTTTCTTTGATGGATTTTTGTATGTTGTTTTATGAGTCTTTGGTAAACTTTCTATTAATTAAGTCTAATTAAAAGATTAAATTAATGATTTAATTTAATAGAAAATTATTATGATATTTTAATATTTAATTATATTTAATTAATTGAGAAATTAATTAAATAAAAAAAGAATTAAATTTGATGATAAAAGATTATAAGAATAAATTTAGAATGTGATAATATTTATTTAATTTAAAAATAATATATTTAGAGTTCATTTTTAAATAAATGCTAAATATTATTATTATTTAAGTTAGCAAATATTTTACTAATTAAGTTTCGAAAATAAATTAGAAAGTGAAAAGATATTAATTTATTAAAAAGTTTTAAGTTCGCATGATGTGTGCATGAGTTAAATTTAATAAATTAAATAAAAAAGAAGTCTAATGGGGACATAACCCAAGAACAGAATAGACACAACAGAAAGGGGAAAATTATATTAACTGAAAAAATAAGCTAGTACAAATAGTACAGAGAAAATAAACTTCAAAACATGCCCTAAGGGCTTACAATAGCATAAATCTGGAGATAATTTCTCCTTTCAGTACCTCCTCTCAAACTCCACTCCGAACTACCTTTTACAATGCCAAAAATCTCCTTAAATAGACCCCAGAGGGTTAAGGACTAGGAGTACATTCTAGAAAGTGCTAGTAGGCATCCACCGACCAAATAGAAGGTTCCAGAAGCTGCATTAGAAGTCGGTGCAAATCTAGAAGAATCCAGAAACGGTAACCAAACTTTCAGAGGCATAACTTTTGAACCGTAGCTCCGATTGACGAACTGTTTACATTTTCAAAAAGCTCTCGAAGCGCTCTATTTCCCTGTGGACTAGCTTCGCTCATCTCCCATTTTTTGGCCCTTTTTGAGGTCATTTAATGCCCCTAACCTGACTTTGAAGCATTCTTAGGAGGTCTCCAAAATCCAAAAAACTGCAATAACTTTCAAACCATGGGACCTTTTGACCTGATTCTTTTTCTGGAATGCTCTAAATCACAATTACATTCATCTGGCCAATTCACACCTTCTAGGTCACCAAAATGATGGCCAAATTGCATGGTCCTATTTTTTTGAGATTTTCAAACACACTGATAGTGGAACTGTGAGAGTTGGAACCTTTATTTGACCCAAATGGGTATCCAAAAATGAAAACACATGAAACAGAAACTAAGTCTAAGTATATTTTTTTGGGTGACACAAGATTGCCCTTATACCTCTGGATGCTCCTGCATCAGACACCCAGGGTAGAATGAAAAGTGACCCTGTCACTTTATGGATGGTAGAGGGAATCCCAAATGGGAAACCTCAGCTGCTGAAATCCAAGTTGTGTCCTGGATCGGTCGTCCTTTCCATTTGACCAAATACTCTTCATACTACCTGTTTCTGGTACTCCTACCCACATGATGATCTAGAATGTCTTCTATCTCCTCCTTCTTAGAAGCAGGAATTGGACATGGCTCTAACACTAGCTCCTCATCTGCACCATCATCATGATACTCTGTTAAATCTGCAATGTTGAAAATGGGAGAAATGTGAATACCATCTAGCAGCTCCACCTCATATGCATTTCCTGAGTCATGTTTCTTTAGAATTTTGCAGGGGCCAAATTTCTTCATTTTCAGCCTATTGTAAGTACCGGCTGGAAATCTTTCTTTTCGTAAGTGCACCATGACTAGATCCCCTACTTGGAATTCCTTATGTCTTCTCCTTTGATCACCCCTAGCTTTATACTCTTGATTAATCTTGGTAATGTGTGCCTGAACCTCCTCATGTAGACGCTTGATATGTTCAGCAAATTCTTCCGCTTCAGCACTTGTCCTCTCCCCTTGCTCTATCTTCCTCAATTCTGGTGCATTCCTTGGGCTATTCCCATATACAATTTGGAATGGTGATTTTCTAGTACTCCTATTTATAGAGTTATTGTAAGAAAACTCTGCTTGTGGTGGAATCAAATCCCATCCCTTGGGCTTATCCCCAACTAAACATCTCAGCAAATTGCCCAAACTTCTGTTTACCACTTTTGTTTGGCCGTCAATTTGTGGGTGATGTGTGGAACTGAATTTCAAGTCTGTTCTCAACTTCTTCCACAATATCTTCCAGAAATACCCCACAAATTTAGTATCTCTGTCAGAAACTATACTCCTTGGAAGACCATGTAGTCTTACCACCTCTTTGAAAAACAAGTCTGCAATATGAACAACATCATGAGTTTTGTGGCATGGAATGAAATGTGCCATTTTGGAGAACCTATCAACCACCACAAATACTGAGTCATTACCCCTTTGTATCCTCGGCAATCCAAGAACAAAATCCATACTTATGTCCTCCCATGGCCTTGATGGAACAGGCAATGGCTGATATAGGCGGGTATCATGACTAAACCCCTTGGCAACTTGACAAACCTGGCAACTCTGTACAAACTTATTCACATCCTGTGAAATTTTAGGCCAAAAATAATGTTCTCTAAGAATGGCAATGGTCTTATCTCGACCAAAATGTCCTGCCATCCCTCCACTGTGTTTCTCCTTAATCAGATTTTCCCTCATGGAACTCCTTGGAATGCACAATTGACTACCTTTGAACAACATGCCATCCTAAATCAAATAGTCTAACCACTTGGTTCTATCTACAGCAATAGGCTCTTTACAAGCTTTCCATGCTTCAGCAAAATCAGGATCCTCGGGGTACAAATTCTTGAGTTCATCAAACCCAACTACTTCAACCTGCATTACTGTAAGCAATAATTGTCTCCTACTTAGTGCATCTACAACCCTGTTAGATTTTCCACTTCTATGCTTCAACACAAATGTATAACTCTGCAAGAACTCTACCCACTTCATATGCATCTGATTCAATTTACCTTGGCTATTTAGGTACTGTAATGCCTGATGATCAGTATACAAAACAAATTCCTTTGGCAATAAATAATGCCTCCATTTCTTTAAGGCCTAGACTATTGCATAGAACTCTTGATCATAAACAGAATACTTCTTCTTTGCATCATTCAATTTTTCACTAAAATATGCAATAGGCTTACCTTCTTGGCTTAATACAGCCCCAATAGCACTGCCACTGGCATCACAATCCACCTGGAAAACCTTTCTAAAATCTGGAAGTGCCAACACAGGCTTTTCTGTCACCTTCTTTTTTAGCAATTCAAAACTTCTTGCAGCTGCTACAGTCCATTTGAACTCTTTTCTATCCCCTCTTATTGTATCAGTTAGGGGTGCGCATATGCCGCTGAAATTCTTAATAAACTTCCTATAGAAACTAACCAGACCATGAAATAATCTTACCTCAGTAGCAGACCTCGGAGTAGGCCATTCCAAGATGGCTTTTACCTTCTTTGGATCCATTTTGAGACCTTCGGGTGATATAACAAACCCCAAATAGACTAATTCCCCTTTTGCAAAGATACACTTCTTTAGATTAATTAATAGTTTCTCTTCCCTTAGCCTTTCAAGGACACTACGAATATGCAATAAATGTTCTTCCACAGTCTTGCTGAAAATTAAAATATCATCCAAATAAACAATAACAAATTTTCCCAAGAACTTCTTAAGTACCTCATTCATGAGTCGCATGAAGGTGCTTGGGGCGTTCGTCAATCCAAAGGGCATGACTAACCACTCATAAAGACCCTCCTAGGTCTTGAAGACTGTTTTCCACTCATCTCATTCTCGAATCCGTATCTGATGATAGCCACTCTCGAGATCTATCTTTGTGAAGTACTGAGCTCCACTCAAGCAGTCCATAAGATCATCCATCCTTGGCAAAGAAAACCAGTACTTGATGGTTATCCTATTTATAGCTCGAGAATCTGTACACATCCTCCACTCTCCATCCTTCTTTGGTGCGAGTACTGCAAGTACTGCACATGGACTCAGGCTCTCTCGAATCAAGCCCTTCCTCAATAGCTCTTGAACCTGTCTATTTAGCTCCTCTGTTTCAGTAGGAGTCATCCTATGAGCAGCCTTGTTAGGTAAACTAGCTCCTGGAATCAAATCTATTTGATGACTGATTTGCCTTACTGGTGGCAATCCATCTGGAACATTATCAGAGATAATATCTCCAAACTCCCCTAGTAAATCTGAAACTTCAAGTGGCATTTCACTACTACCTTCTTTATCTTTACTAGGAATCAAAGCATAACACATATGCTGATGTTTCATGCCATCTAAAAACTTCCTTTCATCAACCAGAAAAATCCTAGC